>QRFJ01000056.1:1836656-2000966 GCA_006176705.1 Cocos nucifera
TGCAATACACTATACTAGACCAAATATTGCATTTGCTGTATGCAAACTTTCAAAGTATACAAGTAATCCCAGTATTATTCATTAAAAAGCAATAGCAAGAATACTTGCATATCTTAAGAAAACTAAAGAGCTAGCATTTTGTTACAATGGTTTTCCTACTGTATTGAAAGGATGCATTGATGCAAGTTGGATAACAAGTGCTAATGATAACAAATCCACTTTTGGATGAAATTTTATATTGGAAAGAGGTGCTATTAGTTGGGCATCTAAAAGGCAGATTCATATTATATACTCAACCATTGGAATCTGAATTTATTGCATTAGTAGCAACTAGAAAGGAAGCAGAATGGCTGAGAAATACGCTGTTGGACAAAGTTATGACCACAAATAATACCAATCATTTCAATACATTATGATAGTGACGTAACAATGTCTGGAGCTTATAGTAAAATATATAATGAAAAATCTAGACATATAAGTCTGCAACATGAATATGTGAGAGAGTTAATTTCAAATGGTATCATGACTATTGTGTTTGTAAAATCTTATAAGAATTTAGTTGATCCTCTCACAAAAGGACTGCCAAGAGATGCGGTCAAATCAACATTTAGTAAAATAGGACTGAAACCCTTTAATCATAAGACACCAGTAATGGGAATCTAATTTTGACTAGATAAAATCTATATTTAAAGTTTAATGGATAATAACAAATTACTGTTATATCTTGAGGAAGCATTGAAATTATATAAATTATTACAACTCCACTAAAATGTCAGTACTACATTAGTAAGTTTGAAGGATAAGTGAAAAGGTTCACTTTTAACGGGGTCAAAATTTAGACTAGTAAGTTCACTTATGTGAATATAGAAGTGATGCTGCCTCTAGCAAAGATTCAAGGGTTATCTTTGTGCATATTCATGAATTCAGAAAAAGCACATGGCCATTACAATGCTAAAGCTAGTACGAACATCATGATAACTGATAAATATCATGTATGTGATATTTTCGATTTTGATACAAGGAGTTATGGTTTAATCCTTAGGACATCAATAACTTCATCAAAACTTTAAAATACTTATACTAATTGAAAGTTTAATCCTTAAGGACACTTTCTCGTATGCATGGTATTATGTAACAAAATATTATAAATTAGTGGGGGATTGTTGCATAGTGTGTAATATTGTGTAGGTAAATAGTTCCATATTGAAAAGTTTACAAAACTTTTAAGTCTTTATATAAGAAGGCTCATCTCACTTTATAAAATTGTCTATCATCCATTATAAAATTGTCTATCGTCCATTGGTTATATTTTGAGTATATATATATATATATATATATATATATATATATATATATATATAATATATATTTAAATGACTTGGACTTGAGCCTTAGTAAAATTCGGTTATTTTGAACAGTTGTTTTATTTTGCCAACATACACCACTGTTAGTTCAAAATACTGATTCATTGTCTATGAAAACATACAAAATTATGACTTTGCAAAGAAGAGAGGCTGTTATATATCATTGAAAGTTCTGCAAAGGTTTGTTGTATCCTGAGAAGAAGATTGTCAGCAAATCTCACTTTGTACCACCAATAAACTCTTCAAAAAAAAATGTAGAATACATGCCTCAAGCCTTAGTTATTCTTTTGTACTGATTTTATAACATTATATAATACATTATAACCCAATATATGTTTCTAGATGTAGTACATGCTCGTCATTGAGCAGGTAATATTCTAATGTTTGGCCTAATATCTTAATGGGCATGACGTTCGTTCCACCATTCTCCTAAATTTCCTCCCAAAAGCTGATATTCACGCACAGTATCTGTGTGGAAACATTGAAGATCCACTAAGAAACATTGAACATGGTAACAATAGGAAACTAGACTATTCTTAAATGGATGGTGTAATGATCACTAGCTAGACTATTCTCAAGCGTTGACATGATCAACTATGGAAACTAGAAAGATTGCTGGAATTTGGAGAGCTATATTACTCTGTAAGAAGATCCGAACATATCTTTTGAATGTCGAACGGTCTATAAAAGTAATGGTTTTGTATGCTTGTGCATTTGCTTTTTTTTTAAATCAAAAAAATAAATATTTCCACTGCAACTCTCAAGATACGGGCAGGCATCTTCATCTTAGTAAGCTACCATAAATCCTTAGTCTCCTTATTTTTTGTGCAATTATAATGTAATTTTCTCATATTTTGCGGTTGTTTCAATGTTTCTTTATTATCTTCAGAATCCTAGTCAATGCCGTAAACCCCTCTGGACCCTTTGTAGAAAATAACTTTGTTTTTGTTTCTTTTGTTTTTGAGAGAAGAAAACCACTCTTCTTGTCATTGAATCTAAGGCAAAGTTCTCTTCACCGCTTCCCACCACTAAGAATGTGTAAAAGAAATGAAAGGGATACCTCAAGAAACCTCTTTTGAGCTTTGTAAGAAAACCTCCATTCTCGTAGCCATTGACAGTAGGGTATGGTTATTTCCACTACTTTCCATCTCCATCACATCACCAGGAATGTAGAGAAAAATAAGATGCCTATAGTTCAATGATAGGCCCCAGGTCAGCCACCTATTACTCTTTCCATAAGAGATATGAGCCGGTCACCACGACAATTTAGAAATCTTGGCATACATGCACTTAGTTAGGTCTATCTAATGTGCTATCTTGGAAACCATGACCTTGGAAAATCTTTCCTAAGCCACCATCCAGTGAACAACAAATCCAGCATATCATAGCTTTCACCTGTAAGTTACAATGTCCTCTGTTGAATTGTTTCCCATCCGCATTCGGATTTAAAGTCCATAGAGTCGAAACTATTCTTATATTAGCATCTCAAATCATCAAGCAAAATTCATCATCTCGATACCGAACCCTGTATCGTTAATTGATATACGGTATAATATGAGATGTTAAGACAATACCAAATATTAGTATAATATGAGACTATATACTCAGTACTGTATGGTATCGAACGATTCAGCAAACCTTACCACCAAGCAATCCAAGCACCTGAAATTTGACTTGGGGATGCATCACCATCCAAAATTATCTGAGAATCCAAACTCTGGAAACCCGGTCCATTATTGGCTAACACAACCTTTGCCTTTTTTCCTGCGCCACCTAGTTGGGCTTTGCTTGCAGGGAAGTCGTTCTCACATACTTCACAATCAATCTTCTCGCAGCACCATCCGTGGAGAGCTTTCACCATCCAGCAATTCCCGGATATCATTCATTTAGGAAACCATAACTCTTTTTTTCATCTCTGAAAGTTTCCTTCCTTTGAAAGAGAGGTTTAAATTCATTACTTGTAGACACCTTTCCGATAGGATTGATTGGTATCCAATCAGTGCTTGCCTTGAGCAAGGTGGTTGTTTCTTCCATCACATAATGAAGGTATACATTGTTTAAGATCATTCACTATTATTAGGCTATTAGCTGCCCAGAAAGAAGAAAGAAGATAAAAAGATCATTCACCACTACTGTTCCATACATGCATGTAAGCCCAGAAATGGATGAGGAATGACAAAAAATAAAAAAGAAGAAAAAGTAGCACCACAAATAGCCACAAAACAAAGTCCGTCCCAAAGAGAGAACTGTACATAACACCCAGAACACTGGTTCTTACCAGAAAAAAGATTGCAACATGAAAGATGGTCTACAGACAGCTGCTGTAATATATCAGAAGTCCACAGACAGCATTAATTTATCAGACACAGCATGACAAACATTTCTACCTTCTCAAGTGCTTTCTGTACAGAGATTACAAACCACCTACCAAAAGACTTGAGGGCTACTCGCTAGTCCATGCTGGGCCCAAAATTTAGTAGCGGATGGGGATCCAGCAATCAACAAAAAAGATATCAACTGTGATTTCAGTTGATACCTGTTGAGCACTGCCATTCAATTACCTGCATTGATCCCAAAGATGCGGACCTTGTGCATGTTAGGCAATTTGGCGACAACCAACACAATCACTGCAAGCGTGTTGAGGAAAAGCATTGGATGCTGGTAGTCAGTTGTATGGGAGGCAATCAAGTACCTTCCAGGAAAGATAAAGGAACCCGTCAACATGTGTCAGTAAATCAAGGCTTAGAGTTCACGCTTGATGGTCTCTAGGCATATACTACAGGAAGCAATAATTACAAGAAAATGGATCTAAAGTTTATTTTTAATAGAATGCAGTCATGATCAATTTGAATTTGGGGCATGATTGGAGCTATATTTTTGCTAAAAATTCAAGCATTTCCATATAAAGGCATAGAAAGCATGTTTTATGATTTTTAATGAATGTAGCAGATATGAAGCCAGCATGCAGTATTTTTCCAACGGAACAAAAAACACATAGTAGAGGAATATGCAATTGAATGTGTGCTGTTAATAATATGGGATGTTTCTCCCATGAATACTAAAACCATGTTTTTTTTACCAGAGAACCTATGATATCAACAGATGACGACAAAATAAAGCACAGAACAATGCAGCAAACATCAAAAAATATAAATTAACTAATTATTACAAATATATCATTATTATAAGCAGCTCACTACAAATTATTCAGTGAACTCTTTCACCAATATAATGTTTCATGTATAGCAGCATAACATGTCAGAACAATACTCATATGACTAAATCAAGGTTATCAATATTTTACTCCTCATATTTGGGTCCATCATTGGCACAACCAGAAATGACATATGCTAGCCAGATTTAAAAGCAAACGGGCTAGTTCAGTTTGAGGCCAAAAGATCAGATAAATCCCAAATAGACCTGCATATAAAAAGCCCACAAAAGTACAATCTTGTTGTTGATGCATAAGAAAGTTCTGTCATGTTAATTTGTATGACAAATTCCATAGAACCATACAGTGCATATCTTAAACAGTAATCAACATATATGTTTAGAATGACTGACGTTGCAAGTCTTTATAGATTGCCCAAAAACTGATTTATGTTTAAAATGTATTCACACACTAGTATAAATAAGTAAAAAATTGATGTATATATTTAAATTGTTATAAACTAGTGAGCCTTTGCATGCAAATTCTGAATACTTTACAGGCATCTTTTCATGCCACTACTTGCCAAGGGTTAGCAAGGTACAGCTAGTGCACATACCATGCTGGCCCTAAAAGCAAAGGCATAATAATCAACAGTCTAATCCTTGCCATCAAGTGATCCTCTCAGTTAAGCCTCCATATGTTTTAAGAAAGTATCCACTAATAGACCGAACCTTTTTTTGTGTTTAAGCTAATTGAGAACAGCTCTCAGCACTCTATTCAACTAAATTTCATAACTATGATAAAGTGTTGGACTATATTCATGAATGTTCTTCCAGTTCAGCATTTCATTCTCACTTGAAAGAACTGACCACAACCATAACAATAGATATCAAATTAGCAGAAGTTACATTGCTGAAATAATTTTGAAATCTGGTTTTTACTCTTTAGAACAGCATAATCAACAAAGAGGCAACAGAGGGGTAAAAAATGGTGAAAAGAAACCACTAGAGAAAGAAGAATAAAAATTAGATTAGGTACATAAGCAGAGATAGAAGCACTGCTCCATATAGAAGAAAAGAATTTCGAACAATTCAGTACTCATCATCACCAAAACAGAATTTACATCATCCTTCCCCTCTCTTTTATAGCTAAATATATAATTAGACTTACTAAACAGGACTTCTAAAATCAAAGAAATAAAAGAAAAGAAGAAAACAAGATAACAGTCAAACTTTGTAAAAATAGCAAATCCATCTCTACAAAATCCAATGTGAAAAAACATGATCCTAGTATATTAAAAAACTTGACTAACCCAGACTACAGCTATAATAGCACTTTTATACACCTATACATCTCAGAATAGGACAGAATTTAGATGAAAATTGCTCCAAAATTGGGTATGAAAATTCCAAAAAAAAAAAAAAAGAAGAAAATCATCTCTTCACCCAAGGTGCGGTGCCGAGATTGTGAATCTTGACTAATACCAAACAATTTTATGCATGAAGAACCACAAGTTGGCAATCAGGACAATATAGGTTCTCTTTATTTTCATTGATAGGTGTATTTCAGGCTGCAATCAGTATAACCACCCCTTCATAGAGCATTCCAAAGCTCATATCATGATTTTCAATTATAACCTAGACATTAAAGATCTAAGGCTGCACGTTAAAACAAAAAATTGTTGTTATTATAGGTATATTTCATCATAACCTCAATTTCTATGAATATGAGCAAAATAAATCCACATAAGTAATTAAATTAGCTTAAGTACAAAAGAGCATGAATTTTTTTATGGTCTTATGCAAAATTAGAAAAACAGTTCTAGTTCATAATTCATGATAAATTCATGAGTTCTATAATTCACATTTTAGATCGACAATTAGAGCCCATTTCAAGTTATTCATGTTATAATTGTCAACCCAATCATTTCCCAGGGGTCTCCAAGGTTCTATTTTATCTGAAAGATACATTTTAAAAAAATACTTAGAATACTTCAAGTAATTACAACCAATTTCAAAGCAGACATATTGTCCAACAAATTAAGCACAAAGCTCTTATAAGCACACAAGAGGCAAATTACAAGCACATGCATTCCATACACATGTGTATAAAGAGTTTCAAGAAGTTAACTGTATGAAATAAATTATTAAATTAAAATGGATCATGTATGCCTTTCCGAATAACTGAGGTATTTATGCAAATAGTCCCTCATGAATTTCAAATGTCAACAAACTGGAAGTCAAATGAAAGCAAAAATGACAAGAACACTTACAGAACCACAGGAACGACAGTCAAAAACTTCCGATTACGTGTAAGCTGCTTGCCACTGTCCATCTGCTCCCACCAAGTCAAAGTATTATAAATACCCTGATCATCAGCAAAGGGAGTTCCCTTCTTCCAATGGAAAAAGTGATATGTTATCTGCAACATAGGATTCAATCAGGCCACCTGTAGGAGTTCAAAGGGGCAAAGAAAAAGAATGTGATACGACCCAAGAAAATGTAGAAACAAAGAAAAATTTAAATAATAAGCCCGAAATAACAAGTAGAACAATTGGTTCAAAATTTTTTAAATTCAAATGCCTGAGTAAAAACAATGAAAGAATTGTACTAAATCAGAAAAGCCAGATGCCCAACACAATTTTTTTCATTTTTCATGGGAACAATCTGCAAGTCTAGGACTCAAGCAAACATATGTTTCCATGAGAACAACACAAACAAGTACATAACACATAACCCATTCTAACAGTACGCATACACAAGAAAAGTCTTCTTCACGTTGTTTCCAATAATTCAAATGCATCAATACAGTCCCAGCAGTAGAATATGCTACGACTGAAATATACAACTGGCTTTCCCTTAGTGTCAAATGACATAGGAATGCCCAGCAAATTTCATCAGTGCTTATGTTATTTCAGGTTTCACAAATCAATGCTCATAGCACCTGGCCCTATGAAAAAAGTTTGTTCTTTGAAATGTATCAAGACATAAGTGGAAAACACAAAGGGCTGGGGGAAAAAAAAGGAAAGCGTTCATCCTGCATTATGATGTACTGCATAAATTGAAAAGTACTACATGGTAAAAGATGTCAGTAAAATAGAAGGTTTTTATTGGAGCATCTGAAACATATGCGAAACATAGATATAGGCCTGAAAGAAAGAATCAAGGATTTGTAATTAGATATCAAATAACCAAATTGTTGATGCTTTATAAGTTGCCAGTGTGGAAATAAGTGCAAAATTGAGTTTGCAATTCCTTAAAGAAAAAGGGGACCAAAATCATGCATACAAGGAACTTTTGCTACACATGCTTCTCTTCAGATTTGATAATTTTGATGACTTATAGTCTTTACAATCCTCTCAGAAATGCAGTCATTAGCAGACTCTAAAAGCTTAGCTCCAACTATAGCACCAATACCACGAACAATCTCTTGCATTCCCTCAACTTCAGATTCTAAAATTGCATTGATTTCAGGTATTGATTGTCTCCTAACCCATTATAGAATGAAGCAAAGCATGGATTCATCATGCGACTATGTAAGGACCGAAATTTTCAGCACCAATTGGGTGGCTCGCGAAAACAAGCAAAGCCATAAACTCAATAAAGCTGACCTTAACGAGTGGAAAAAAAAATAAAAGGAAAGGAGGAAGGAAGGAAAAACATGACTACTTCATTGTCAGTTACATATCAAATTCCTCAAACATGAGCTCCGGTAGAGAAGCAACACCAGACAGACTTAGAATTGACATGAAGCAGACTTACGTTAAGAGTCATACTTCCAACATTTGTAAAAAAAGATTTCCCCAATCACTATTATATAATGAGAAAAAAATTATTTATGCCCTAATTCATACGAATTACGGAAAAAGACTGCTTTCGTTCCGAATCGTTCGAAAGATCCCCTTTTTTCTTAATCGCATCATGCACAAGATGGCTAATTTGAGAAATCCAAGAATACCCAAACGAATTCCATCTAAAAAAAAAATCACTTCGACGGCAAATCAATCTCGCAAAACCACTAAAACAGCTAATGTCCCCCCATTCTTTCCTAAACGGGGAACCTATAAATCCTTAGATCCCAACATCTGAACACACAAACAAACACATAATTAGAAACCTAAAGTGCTCTCCCGTCCGAAAACAAAACAAAACACATATTTGAATCTCAGATTCACGAAAAAAAAATCAGAAACCCTCATATTCCATCAAGCCAAAAGAAAAGAAAAGGCAAAGATTCATCAATTCACCAGAATTCACTATCAAAATCAAATCTTTCATCATAATATCTAATTTTCGACACAGATAGGGAAGATAGAGGGAACACCGCAAAGTGGAACAGATTGACAATGGTCCAGGCCATGCCGGGGGTGCAGCCGAAGACCGAGAGCACGAGGAGCCACGAGAAGAAGAGAATAAGGATGTAGGTCGTCCACACTCCGGGGTACATGAACCATTCCGTGTTCTTGTTCAGATCCGCCGGCGGCACCGCCTGGACGTAGAGCTTCGCCATCGCCGCCTCCTCCTAAATCTCTATCTATATAAATCCCTTCTTACTACTCTTATATAAATATATTGAACCAGACGAAATCGAAACAGGGGTTGATTCCTACTGGGATTGGGATTGGGATTGGGATAGGTCGATCAAGAGGAGGAGAGGGGCGTTGGGTTTTTATAGAAGAAGAGAAGGAATCGCGAACGACGGACGGAAGGAGTGGAGGAAATTTCAATGAGGGAGAGCGAAGGACAGAGAGAACGAACGGACGATCGATCGGTCAACGGGAGAGACTCTTTTGAGTCGGCGTCGATCGTTGGCCGTGCGTGGACGCCGTTGGATTAATATTAGATTAGCCGGTTTGGATTGTATCCATGCGCCTTTCAAATTGGAATATAAATTTACCATGCTTGACCTCCTTTACTTTTACATAATAATTCTTTCTTTTCGTCCTCTCTCTCGTTACCGCCACAAGCACTGGGATGATTTTATAATTTTTGAAATTTCATAGTTAAACTTGATTTTTCTACCAGCTTCTTTTATTCTTATTCTTATTATATTATTATTATTATGTGTCAATGACACATAATACATTGGGATACCAATGGTGCTGATTAGAGACCGTGTTCCTGGTTTTAGCAGACATTGTGCACACATTATGGTCATCCCCTAAGTCATCATGGTGGATATCGCATGATTTTAGTATAAAAGATTTAAAAAAAAAAACTCTAGTATTAGGATATTATGATAGATAATGTAGCACTAAAACTATGGTGGATGCAAAAAAAAATAAATCATGCAAAATAGTTTGATTAAAATATTATTTTTTAGTCTTGTACAATATATTTTGAAGTAAAATTAATTTTTAAAAAAATATTTAATAAATATAATTTATTTAGAAATAGTATAAATACTTTTTATTATTTATGCTATAATATATTATTATAGAACTAAATAATATATTATAACGATCTTTGTCTTGTTCTTTGATTATATTGGATGCACTCAAACCTGGTATCTTCCAAGGATCTATGTGACTAATAAAGATTGTCATGCATGATGAGTTTTACTTTGGTTATGCTAAATTCAAGTTGAAAAGGTCGAATAAATTGGTGAACAATGAGATCAGTTGTCGCTATGCTCGGATGGAGAGGTTTGCTAAAAATCTAATCTAAATAATAAAAAAAGAATAATACTCAGATTTTATCTGATGGAGATCTTCCGATATCTAAATTAGATAAGGGTTTTGAAGAATAGTGAAGATTTGAGATACTGGGAATACTAAAACCTAAGAGCAATGGTGTACCTGAGGATCCCTCTAGTGCCTTTTATATAGGGCAAGGTTAATGTCGGTTACCGTAGAAGGTGGGCTTGCACCTTAGTTGTTCAATAAGTAATAACCACTCATGCATCACATACATCATAAAACTAAACTATTTAGATCATGTAGTAACTGTTCCACATGCATGACGAGCTATAACTATCATGCATCATATCCCATAAGTGTATAGGGTCATAATTGTCTCTTTAATGGGCTTTAATCATCTTAAATATACTTTAATCCAGTATATATTGCATATTGCAACTGGTCATCCATGCTTGTTAGCAATTCTCGGTTGACTGCTCAGGTCGGTAGGTCAATCAATATCGAGATCAGCATCTCGATCAATTTTTTAGGTTGGCAGTTGTCATGAACCGACAAATCCATGCCACACAAACCATACCTTAAGGAAACAATAGCCCCAACAAACCAAATGCTTTCCGAGACATCCGAAGAGATATGGTTCAACTAATTATTCACTATATCATTCTCCCGAATATTTCTTAGTGAAACTACTAAATACAACTTTTTAGACGGAAACTATGAAAATGATATCAAAGCTATCCCAGTCAAAAGATAAAGAAATATCAATAATTCCTTCATGCTCATTCCAAGCTTAACATTTGTACAAATAAGAATTATCTCCTCACATGATTTTTTCTTCTTATAGATAGATATAGGATCTATAGAACAGTTATTTAGAAGTACATATTGTGAAAATGAAGGAAAATTCTAATTTTCTGGTCCAGGTTCGTTCAGATCTGATCAGATCAAGAGATATATTTCAAAAAAAATTTTCTTGATCCCAATCAGATCTTGATATATTTCAGATCTGATTCTTATTATTTTAATAAAATAAAATTAAAAGATAAATTAAATCAAATTTAATTTACCTGATCTGGGTAATCCTATTATCTTGTTGATGATCCTGTTTGCAGCGGAAGGTTCTGGATCTTAGCCACGCAAGCGCCTGGCCTCTACCGGTATCCACTCGGGTTGGATCTGGAGATCCTCTTCTTCTCTATCACACCTCCAAAAATCAGATCTGGATCTGATCTGGAGGATCTTCAAAACTCCTTTTGAAGATCTGCAGTCGTCCTTTGCAGCAGTGCAGCCTTCTTGCTTTTGATCGCCTTTCTTTGATCTGGATCGCACCAACCAAGGTCCAAAACTCCTTTTGGACGTGGAGAGCAAGGGGAGAAGGTGGTTTGGCATGGAGAGGGAGGGGAGAGGCAGCCTTGGGGCATGGAGAAACTATGATCTCATCATATCTCTAATCTGAGTTGGGTACAGGGTCTTATTTATAGACTAGCTGTGATCCAACTCCTCTTCTTCCCAACCAATCACAATCCTTTGTGAAATCAGATCTAAATCTGATTGGTGGAATAGAGTCCCCTGGATTCCTCCTTAGAGGGCGCCTAAGACCAGTCAAAGTTGGTTCTTAGAAGAACTCTAATTGGAATCCAAAAAGGAGATGGAGTCCTTGTCCAACAAGGACTCCTAGGCGCCTCCAACTTGGGCACACGCCTAGGGTGGCGTGCGCCCTTCTCCTTGCTAGGTTCTGGCAGGGGGACAGGCCCCCACCAGCTCTCCAATAGGTGCATGACATGTGGTCAAAAGTCAAAGTATCAATGGTCAACGTTTGACCAGTCAAAGGTAGACTTTTGACCAAAGTCAAAGAACAAGAAATGGCAGGTGACCAAAAATGGCAGGTAGTGTCTTACAAATAAGACAACCTTTTCTGACTTGGACAACCTCCTAGTCAGACCATATGAAGGCCTCTGATTGAGCACAAACTCCTTTGGCTCAGACAGGACAACTTATTTATGATAGCAAAAGAAGAACGTTAGGTTCAATCGAGTGCTAGCACGATTTTTTTGAACCTAATTGAATCTCATTCAGATCAATTGAACTAGATCAGTTCAATTGATGATCACCAGATTCAAACCCTTGTTTGTGTGATCCAGTTAGGTTCAGTTCTATATGGTAATGGGATATGTCATGATCTCTATCATCGACATCATCGAAATTCCTTTCGATGGATCAGAACTCTTCTGATTCGAACAGCTAGAATGATCGATCATCTAAATCATTCTAATTGCTCCCAAAATCCACCAGTGACACCTAGCAGTATATGGTGGCAACCCATCAGAGCTGAATGCGAACCTCTTGGTGCAGCTACCTATGTGATTCAGTTCTTCTATCTTGAGCCTCCGATCAGATTAGGGTTAAGGTAAACTCGTCAAACCCTAGTCTCTGTCATATGATGTAATCATTCGATTCGAGTCCAATGTGAAAATCTAAATAGAAACTCTTTCTATTATTTCACTCTGCCATGGCCATGGGCTTCTGGACTTGATTCTCATGATTATCATAGGGCTGCTCCTCTACCACCGAGGTAGATAGATTCCATCTTGATGCCATCCAGTTCCTACAATGAACATGTCTATAGCCAACATACACCTCAGGGTTCCATATGGCTAGGAGACCGAGTAATGGTGTAGTCAAACTATAACACCCTCAAGGTGAACTGCCGATGCACCTCAGGTCAAAGAACCAGACACACTACTGCAGCATCGAGTCAGTCATTGACGAGAAGGTAGACTCCCTAATGACTACTCGAGGTGGTCACGCTCAGTGCCCTCGTTCTCTAACGAGTACCTGTACTCTCGCTCCGGTGTCTCCACACCGTAGACTCAAGACTCATCTACTAAAGAGAAGCGATTGTACACCAACCTTCCGGATCAATCACCATCCTCGTGATGATCCTATGGTCGGAAGCAATTATGAGTTAACAATGATTATTCATGTTTTAAATTTTCAACTCTTGAAAATATGAATTATCATTACCATTAACTCAAAGAATGTATCACAGACATTAAATACACATATGTGATAGAAAATAATCCATTTATTATTTTTAGTCAAAATTATAATTTTGCCCCTAAAAGTGTATTACAAGTGTCAGCCAATTTTGGCTTCTAGGGCACATATATCTAACAGAAACAACCCTTCCTATATTATAGAAAAGGATCCCATGATCTTGAGCCAAGTTTATCTATGAAAACCTGATCTAATTGTATTATTTTCTATAATCGATTTCTTCTATGTGATACTAATTGATAGGACCTCATTGATAAGTACTACAAGATCTTATGCATTAGAAATCATGATTATGGACTTAAAAATGTTAATATGAAATATTTTCTTTTCCTAGTTAAAATTTTTTAATATATGAAAGAATGAAAAAGTGCTTTCATTATTGTAGAATAAAAAATCTTCATACGTTAATGCATATATTTAATTTATTCAGAGCTATTTAGGGTGAACATGGTATAGATAATATCCATCCGAATTTATTTTCATATCCTTATCAATCTAGATATGGATAGAAATATGAGGATCCGACTATTATTCGTATATGTATCTATATCTATCAAAAAAAATGGATATGAATATAGATAGACAACTATTCGATCCGTATCCGAATCTACCTGTAGCCCTATATAATTTTATATAGCACGTATTAATTTTAAAAAAATATATACAGGCATATAAATATGTCATTAGCTTGATATATTATCGATTTAATAATATCTTTGATTCTGTAATAATAAAGTTTAACTATCCAACTTATATCCATAATTATATCATGCTTTCAATATCCGAATTATATCCATATCCGTTAAAGCAAATATGAATATGAATTTTTATATTTAAAAAATATTCATATCTATATTTGTATTTATCAAAAAAAATAAATATGGATATGAATATGCTGGTATATGATCTGTATTCAATTCAATTTCAGCCCTAGAACTATTAGAGCTGGATCCTTATTGTCCAAAAGTTTTTGTTTTTTGAGGGAGTATAAGCCCAAGCTAATAAATCAACATGACACTTCTTTTTTTAAGTCATATGGTGGTAGGAATGGATTTACATAATGTAGCTAAAGTGCTGAGAAGCGTTCTAGCAACCCCACTAGCATCTTATTATAGGCTATTTGATGACTACCACAACATCCCTTGCTACTGCAACACCTCTAATTCACCATCGAGATCCCCCCCCTGCTTTATGCTTCAATTGGACAACGCAAGCCACAAGTCAAAGGTTGCTAGATTTTGTCCGGCGAGAGATTCTCCAATGTATAAAGATTTTGGGGTATGGTAGATATTTGAAAAAGTAGGAATAACAGAGCATAAGAAATAGTGTAGATGTGTCTAGGGGCCCACTAATGCCCTTTATTTAGGCAAGGTTGATATCGATTATTGTGGAAGATGGGTGTGCATTTTAACTGTTCGGTAAATAATGACCATCCGCATATCTTGCACGTTGCAGGATTGAACCATTCAGATCGTGCTATAACAGTTATACTTGCATACGAGCTATAACCATCCCATAATATGCCTCGTGAGTGCGCGAGGTCATAACTATCTTTTGATGAATTTTAAACATCTTAAATATGCTTTAATCCAGAGAAACATGGCTTGCTGTTGCTAATCATCCATGTAGGTTGGCAATTTGGACAATTGCTTAGCTCGGCAGCTTGGTTCACTGCTTAGGTTGGCATGTTGATCCATTCTAAGGCCAGTAATAATTATAAATCGATGAATCTATGCCACATCAATTTTGATAAGAATTGTTAGTCTTAAGCTTTTGGGAGGAAGGAATTATTGGTTAGAATCATTAACTTATATTATCCAATAAAAAAAAGTTACCACGTCGATTTTTTTATTTTAAAAAATAAAAGTTGTCAGCCCATCATGATTAAATTGAATCTTGCTTTATTCAAAATTTTCAGCTAAGCTTAGATAATAATATTTTTTTTAAATAATAAATAATATAATAATTTTTTATTAAATGATTTAAAATATCTATATATATATACGATAAAATAGTTTTAACCAATAAATTCTTATTTGAAGGAGGACAGGTCCAAGCTACTAAGTCCCATGCGGCCGATGTGGAAGCGTGGAACCATGACAACAAAAGAACCGCTCTGCATAACATGGCTGAGGCGCCGGGAACCGTTGTAACGGCTGTTATGTTTGAAGGCTCGGCTCTAGTAGCATCTCGCTGCAGGCCGCACGATGGCCGCCACAACGGCCCCCGCTATTGCGTCGCCTCTTATTCACCATCAGCGATCCCTTCCGCTTCACGCATCACTTGGACAGCACAAGCCGAATACACTGTTGTCTGAACGCCACCTCACCATGGAATCCTCCTCCGCACCACCAAATCACCCCAACAAAAATCCCATCCCCCAACGCTCAGGGAGAACATACCCCCGCCTTCACGACACCTTTGAAGCACTTCTTCGGGAGGACTGCTCCCCAGACCCGGCTGATTACTCCCTTGCCATTGATTCCTGCTGCTGCCCCCGGCTGGGCCCGCAGATCCACGCCCATGCCCTCAAGCGAGACTTCTGTGGCTGCCGTGAGTTCCTTGAGACAAGGTTGCTCCTCTTGTACGGCCGGTGCAATGGGGTGGAACCTGCTCTCCAACTGTTTGAGAAAATGCCTCTAAGAAGCATATACTCATGGGCTGGCATCCTGACTGTATATGTGGATCATGGGCTCTTTGAGGAAGCCTTTTTTCTATTTGAGGAATTGCTGGTTGAGGGAGTTGGGCTGGAGTTCTTCGTGTTTCCCGTGGTCTTGAAATCAAGTGCTGGGCTGAGTGCACTGGACTTGGGCAAGGGTCTGCATGGTTTTGTCTTGAAGAAAGGATTCGTTTTGAATGTATACGTGGGCAATGCTCTTATCGACATGTATGGCAAGTGTGGTGCTATGGATGATGCGGTGAAGATTCTGAAGGGAATGCCTGAAAGGGATTGTGTTTCGTGGAACTCCGTGATTGCTGGCTGTGCTTCCAATGGAATGGTAACTGAGACATTGGAATTTCTGCAGAGCATGTGGTCGTTAGGTAATCTTAAGCCTAATCTTGTTTCATGGAGCGGGGCGATTGGAGGGTTTGCTCAGAATGGCTATGACGAAGATGCTCTTGAGCTGCTTTCTCAAATGATAGAATCTGGTGTTAAGCCAAATGCGCAGACTTTGGCTGGTGTCTTGCCCTCCTGTGGAAGATTGGAAGCACTTGATGTTGGCAAGGAAATTCATGGTTATTTAATGAGGCATGAGCTTATGGGTAATGCTTTTGTGGTTAATGGATTGATTGATGTTTACAGGAAGTGTGGCGATATGTCCAGTGCATTAGAGCTCTTCTTGAGGTACTCAGTAAGAAATTTGGTCTCTTATAATACAATGATAGTAGGGTACTGCGAGCACAATGAGTTAAGCAAGGCCAAGGAGCTGTTTGATCGCATGGAGATTGATGGAGTAAAGAGGGACGCAATCTCATGGAACTCGATGATTTCGGGTTTAGTTGATAATGAGAGCTTCGAGGAAGCTCTTAATATGTTTAGACGCATGCAGATGGAGGAAGGGGCTGAAGCCGACTCCTTTAACTTAGGGAGTATTCTCACAGCTTGTGCAGCCTTGCATGCATTTGGACGGGGTAAGGAGATACATGCATATGCACTGAAAAGAGGTTTTCATTCCAACCCCTTTGTGGCTAGTGCATTGGTAGATTTGTACTGCCGATGCCAAGATTTGGTGGCTGCAGAGTTGGTTTTCTTTGACTTAGGCAAAAGGAATACGGTGATATGGAATGTGTTGATCTCTGGTTATGCTCGGGCTAATCAAGTAAGCCGTTCCCAGGAGCTGCTCCTAATGATGAAAGAGGATGGTTTTGATCCTAACATCTACACTTGGAATGGGCTGATTGCAGGTTGCATGGAGAATGGACACAAGGAATTGGCTCTGCAGTTGTTTCTTGAAATGCAAGCCACAAAGTTGATGCCTGATATTTATACTATTGGGATGATCTTACCTATTTGCTCAAGATTAGTTTCCATTGAGCGAGGGAAGCAGGTCCATGCACACTCAATTAGATATGGCCATGAGGCTGATGTCCATATCGGATCATCCCTTGTGGACATGTATGCCAAATGTGGGAGTATAAGACTTGCAAGCATTGCATTTAATAGAATATCACAACACAATTTGGTATCTTACAATACCATGCTTGCGGGGTATGCGATGCATGGGCTTGTAAAGGAAGGCCTTGCACTCTTCAACAAATTGCTGGAGGGCGGGATCAGGCCAGATGAGATCACCTTCCTGTCTGTTCTATGTTTATGTGGTCATGGGGGAACCATTGAGGAAGGCCGTATGTACTTCCATCTGATGACAAGCTATGATATAAAGCCTAATATGAAACACTACACGTGCATGGTTGATCTTTTTAGTCGTGCTGGGCAGCTTAGAGAAGCGTATGAGCTAATTAAGACTATGCCCATGGAGCCTGATGCTGTGGTGTGGAGTGCACTGCTTGGTGGTTGTGTCATTAACTGCAATGTACGGTTGGGAGAGATTGCTGCAAACAGGCTTATTGAAATGGAAGAAGGTAATGTTGGTAATTATGTTCTTTTGGCAAACTTATATGCCTCTGCAGGGAGACAAGATGGTTTAGTTAGAACAAGACAGATAATTAAGGAGAAGGGGATGCATAAAAACCCTGGTTGTAGTTGGATTGAGGTCAGAGATCAGGTTCACGTGTTTCTCGCCAGTGATAGATCTCACAAACAAACAGATGAAATCTATGCTACTGCAGAGAGGTTGAACTGGCATATGAGAAAATATGGAGATGGTTTGATAGCTCATCAGTCTGACTTAGACCAAGAATTAGCATGACTGCTTCTCCCTGCTGCTTGCATTGGTCCTTTTATGCCAGAGTTTGGTGAACTTCAAGTCATATTTGCAGCCTGAAGCATGCCGAAGCACTGGTCTTGAAGGCTCTCAGGCTTTGGTCTCCTCATCAGGATTGACTTGCTGAGAAGGTTTTGATAGGGTTGCCCAGATGCATGGTCAGCGTGCAAACATTAGGGTAGCAAAACTGGGCAAGATAAAATTTGATCAGCAACCATGATGAAATCTCTGATGCAAGCAGGTTCAATTCAAGGTGGACTAAATTTTCTCATCTGTACAATACTAATTGCCAGTAGTCCAGAAATTAATGAAATCGAGAAATAGGCTCTGGATTCTGTAGGTTGTGGTGCATAAAAAATAAAAGTTCCTTTAATTCATTTACATTCTGTTGCAAATTACAGATAAATGTATTGCAAAAGGCAATATGAACTCTGGCAACGTTGGCTAATCACGTATCATGTCAGTGGTCTTTTGAAGAAGAACCTGGCTTGTGCCATGCGTGGGATTAATTAAGAAATATTTGCTGGATGTCTAGGATATCATCAACTTTTAATACATATGGATTTTTTATTTGAACTAATACATACAGTTCAGCATTTTTTTTAACCTAACTTTCTTACCTATTTAATTTTTCCAAAAATGTCATCCATAAAAAGAGAAAAAAAACACGAGGTGGTACATATAAATAATAAAAGTAATTATTGAAGATAAATTTTATTTCTATCAAAATTCAGTCTGATGTTTAGCCTAATACAACTGGTAATCACGGAAGAGCTTCAATCCAGAATTCTCCTCTAGCGATCGGATCCCAGTCGAACTCCTCCAGCAGTCAAACCTTAGCCGAACTTCTCAGTGGTCGGATCTCAGTCGAACTCCTCCAGTGGTCAAACCTTAGCCGAACTCCTCAGTGGCTGAATCCCAGTCGAACTCCTCCAGCGTCCGAACTCCTTTCGGATTTCTCCTTCAATCGGATTCCTTCAGGAGTCGAACTTCTTCCGAATTTTTTCTTCAGTCAAATTCTCTTTAGGAGTTCGAACTCCTCTAGAATTGATGTATGTCAAAGCTTTTCACCAACCAACGTCTACTTTTTCCGAACTTCGACTATTAAATTTCAACGAACGGCCACATCATGGCAATTGACACCTCTCTCCGTAACAAACTTCACGTGGCCCCAAGCGGTCCACTACCGAACGATTATGATCGTCACTATCAGTCTGCTATAGGCTTCGTTTATAAAAAGATATCCTCCAGATACGTTTTTTCTAAGCTCTCTTCTTCTTTTAGAAACTCTGCTGAATTCTTGTCTGAGCACTTCATTTTTATTGGCTAGAAGAGCTGACTTGATCATCGAAGGATTCTACCGGAGCCACCACTATCGACTCCGAATGGAACTTTATTTTGCAGGTCACCGATGGTGACCTCTTCTTTCTCGACTCCAACTCGATCCAGCGTCAACCAGATTCTGCACCAACAGAATTAGTGCTAGAGGAAGGGCCCTCTGTTCCTGAGCTACCCTTATTCTTAAAGGAGTACTCAGTCGACCCTGTGGATCTTTTTCTTCAAGGTTCATCCCCATCCTCTTCCTTAATTTTGAAAAATGCCTTCAAAGAGGATGACTATCCGCAGATCTACCGCTTCTACCGTCAGATCTGGGCCAGATCCGTCTGTCCCTGCTCTATAGCTAGCGCTTCAACCTCCTCCTCCATCGACGGTCGTGGTAGATCTGGAGCAGTTTAACTTACTGATGCAGCAGATTCAGGGCCTCACCGAAATGATGCAGACCATGCGGCAGCACCCGATGTCGATTCTGCTAGAAAATCGACCGTTGGGATGTTAAAAATCGATCCCAAGGAGGAGCACTTGGGCTAGCATACCCATCGCCCTTGGGAAGGAGAAATAGAAAGCAGAGGATTCTTGCTCGGATTATGATTTTTTTTTGGAAGGGACCTTCCCTATCCACTATTGGAAGCCTTCCAAGATCTGCAATTGAGATGACGTCCTTGATTAGAAATTACGGAAGATGGACCGATGGATTAAGGAACTCCACTATGTCGCTTTGATTCACCATGACGATGTCTGCACCGATCCTCCTTTCTCTTTTCGAATTATGCAAGAGTCCGTTCCACCGAGCTTCAAGCTCTCCCAATTTGAAAACTACGATGGAACCTTTGATCTGGTTGATCACCTGAAAGCCTTTCGAACTATAATGCTGCTCCATAGGGCACCGGACGCTATATTATGCCGAGCTTTCTCATCTACCTTAAAGGAAGTAGCAAGAAACTGGTATTCGACGTTAAAATTGGGTACGATCTTCTTCTTTGACTAGATGAGCCATCAGTTTGTGGCTCATTTTGTTAGCAGCCGCGTCTCCACCGAGGTTCGAATTTTTTGACGAACATCAAGCAGAAGGTGGAGAAATCTATTCGGACTTATATTATCCGATTTAATGCTGCTGCATTGGAGGTCCGAAATCTGGATCAGTCGATTGCGATGGCCACACTTAAGGATGATCTTTAGAAGAATGATTTACTATTCTCCCTAGAGAAGAAGTACCCCAGGGACTTTGCCGATTTGCTAGCTTGGGCTGAGGGATATGCCCAAGCGGAAGAAGCCTTCAAGTTGAAGGATGAGAAAGTCACAGGAGAGTGGCATAGACCTACTGCTGATGGAGGCCCGAATGAAGTTCAGCCACGCTCACAGACCCCCCTGAGCGCAAGCGAGGCCGAACTCCCCCTCGATTTCGTCATCAAAGAAGCCCTGACAGAAGGACGCGAAGAAGTTCTCTCTCCAAAAGGTTTCACAACTACACCCCTCTTAATGCTCCTAAAGCTCAAGTTCTTATGAAAATTAAGAATCAGCTATCGAGATCAGAAGAATTACGATCTCCTCCAAACAAGCGCAATCAAAGCAAGTACTACCTCTACCATCGTGACCACGGTCACGATACTGAAGAATGCATTCAACTTCAAGACGAAATCGAGAAGCTCATCAGGAGAGACCGGTTGGGTCGATTCCTCAGACGCCGATCTAAAGCAAGAGTAGATCGATCAAGGACATTGCCATAGTCAGAACTATCAATAAAAAAGGAATAATAAGGAGATTGACCGCCTCTCGACATCATCAATACTATCTCTAGGGGGCTTAGTACTTCGGCGAGCTGCTATCTTTTAGTCTCAGAGCCAGAAAAAACTTGCCCCGAATTAGGAAGGCCCATATGAAATAGAGGAGGTCATTCGATTCGAAACTTATCATCTGAAGGAGCTCGGAGGAAGAATGCTCCCATGATCTTGAAATTCAGAAAATTTGAGGATGTACTATCAGTAATTTTCCTTCAATAAAACTCCTTCATTTCAATATTATTATTTTTTGGTACAAAAACTAAATAATGACAGGAAAGAAGCAATCAATAGTGGCCATGTTGGGGATAAACCGCGCTCCCGCCGAAGTCTAGTTCGATGCCCAGCCTAATGCAACCAGTAGCCGCAGAAGAGCTCCTGGGCGTCCAGCAGATGGGTCTTAGCCGAACCCCTCCAGCCGACCAAACTACTTAGCGGTCGAGCTCCTCGAACTCCTAGCGTCCGAGCTCCTTCGGACCCGTTCAGTCGGTCGAACTGCTCAGTGATCGAGCTCCTTGGACTCCAAGCGGCCGGGCTTTAACGGAATCCTCCGACGCCCGAACTCCTTAGCGATCGTCCCTCGGCCGAACTCCTCAAGCGGCTGTCCCTTCAGCCGGCCGAGCTCCTCCGAACTTCTCTATAGCCGAACTCCTCCTGAGCTTTTCCTTCAGCCGAACTCTCCTACAAGTTCGAACTCCTCTAGACGAACTGTCGCCATCAGTCTGCAACAGACAACAAGATCGGACGATATGGCCGTCACTACTCTTTTCGTAACCAACCCCATACGGCCCACGACTTGCCAGTATGGCTGTCAGCATCCGTCTGATGATGCCTTCCTCTCCATACCAAACTCCATGCAGCCCACGACTTGTCAGTAGACGCCTTCCTCTCCATACCAAACTTCATGCGGCGGTATGGCCGTCGCCATCAACTAATCTCCGTCTATAAAGGATCCTTCAGATACGCTAATCTCTAATCTCTCTGATCTCTAAGCTCTCCTCTTCTTCTCCAAGCTTCGAAACTCATTCCGAGCACTCCATTCCTGTTGGCCAGAGCTGACTTGATCGTCGGAGGGTCCTACCGGAGCCACCCTCCATCGACTCCGGATGGGACTTTATTTTGCAGATCCCCGGTGGCGACCTCGTCGGCCTCAACTCCAGCGGCCTCCGACGATGATCAATTTCTGCGTCAACAGATTGACACTAGAGGAAGGGCTGAACCTCCAAGATTTTTTTGTTCTTAAAGGAGTGCTCGACGATGATTTCTCTCTCTCCGAAGCCCTCTCTCAAAGAAAAAATGCCTCCCAGAAGAGCTTCGACTCGACGATCGGTGGCCTCCGCATTTTGATCTCGTCCAGATTCGTCTGCCCCTACCTCAGCTCCGGGAACTCAGGTTCCATCCATACCCATGGTAAATGTATGCAACGGCCTCCGATGGCGACTCCATCAGAAAATCCATCATTCGGACGTCGAAAATCGGCCCCAGAAAAGGGTACTCAGGCCGATGTGCCCGCTACCCCTTGGGAAGGAGAATAGAGAGTTGGAGATCCATATTCGGATCATGGTTCTCCTTTGGAGGAGACCTCTCCCATCTGTAGTCGAAAGCCACCCAAGATCTGCAACCAAGATGATGTCCTCGATCACAGACTGCGGGAGATGGACCGACGGATTGAAGAGCTCGGCCACGTCGCCCCAGCTTATCATGCCGACGTCCATGCCGAACCTCCTTTCTCCCTTCGAATTATGCAAGAACCCATTTCACCGAACTTCGAGCTCCCTCGATTGGAAAGCTACGATGGAACTTTCGATCCTATTGATCATCTGGAGGCCTTCCGCGCCATGATGCTACTCCACGATGCTTCGGATGCCATATTGTGTCGAGCTTTCCCATCTATCTTAAAGGGAGTAGCTAGAAACTGGTACTTGGCATTGAAGCCGAGTACGATCATCTCTTTTGACCAGATGAGCAGTCAGTTCGTGGCTCACTTCATCAACAGCCGACGTCCACGCCGAGGTTCGGACTCCCTGATGAACGTCAAGCAGAAGCAGGTTCGGAATCCATCCGGGCTTACGTCACCCAGTTCAACGCCGCGGCATTGGAAGTTCGGGACTTGGACCAGGCTGTTGCGATGGCCGCACTCAAGGGCGGCCTCCAAAAAAATGATTTACTGTTCTCTCTGAAAAAAAAGTATCCCAGGGACTTCATCGATCTGCTGGCTCGGGCCGAGAGATATGTCCGTGCGGAAAAAGCCTTCAAGTTGAAGGATGAGGATGCCTTAAGAAAATGGCCGACAGATAATGGAGAGCCGAGCGAAGCTCGACCGCGCTCACGAACTCCCTCCGAAAGCAAGTGGGCCCGAACTCCTCGAGCTCGCCATCAAGGAAGCCCTGATGGAGGGGCGCAAAGAAACCCTCCTCCCGGAAGGTTCCACGACTACTCCCCCCTCAACGGTCCTCGAACTCAGATTCTCACCGAAGTGAAGAACCAGCTACCAAGACCAAAAGAGTTACAATCTCTCCCGAATAAGCGCGATCGAAATAAGTACTGTCTCTACCATTGCAACTACGACCACGACACCGAGAAATGCATCCAGCTCTGAGATAAAATTGAGGAGCTCATCAGAAAGGGGCGGCTGGGTAAATTCCTTCGGCACCAGCCTGAAGCAGGAAAAGATCGACCAAGGGCGCTGCCATAGCCAGAGACGAAAAGGAGCTCGGCACTGCCATAGTCAGAGACCGCAAGGAGGTCGGCCATCTTACAGCCTCATCCACATTGCCCCTAGGAGGAGCTTGGTGCATCAGCGATTCGTCGTCTCCCTGCGATAAGAGCTTGCACCAAATTGAGAAGGCTAGCATGAGGAGGTCGTCCACCCTGGGACTTATTATCGAAGAAACGTGGAGGAACAACGCTACCACGACTTTAAAATACAGAATTTGGGGATGCGCTGCTAGTAACTTCCTTTCAATAAAATTCTTTCCTTTCAATAATATTATTTCTGGATGCGAAAACTATGCGATGACAGGGAAGAAGCAGATTGCCCGTTAGGAACAGGAGGAGAACCTCGTCCTAACGCGAGCATCAACCTCGGTTAGAGATAAGATCTTTTTCGAGCGATCAAGATCTCTCCCGAGCGATCGAGTCAACCTGAAGGCCTCGTTCACAAAGGACGAGATGGAGGGAGAGGCCAGTGGCCCTTATGTGCCGCCACAGCCCGTTAGGAACAGGAGGAGAACCTCGTCCTAACGTGAGCGACAACCTCAGCTAGAGATAAGATCTCTCCCGAGCGATCGATCTCTGACAACCTCGGACTAGAGATAAGATCTCTCCCGAGCGATCGAGTCAATCTCGGCTAGAGATAAGATCTCTCCCGAGCGACCGTTGACAACCTCGGCTAGAGATAAGATCTCTCCCGAGCGACCGAGTCAACCTCGATTAGGAATAGAAGGAGAACCTCGTCCTAACGCGAGCATTAACCTCGGCTAGAGATAAGATCTCTCCCGACCGAGCGATCGAGCTAACCTCGGTTAGGAACAGGAGGAGAACCTCGTCCTAACGCGAGCATCAACCTCGGCTAGAGATAAGATCTCTTCCGAGCGACCAAGCCAACCTCGATTAGGAATAGGAGGAGAACCTCATCCTAACGCGAGCATTAACCTCAGCTAGAGATGAGATCTCTTTCGAGCGAGCATTGACAATCTCAGTTAGGAACAGGAGGAGAACCTCATCCTAACGCGAGCGACAACCTCAGCTAGAGATAAGATCTCTTCCGAGCGACCGTTGACAACCTCGGTTAGGAACAGGAGGAGAACCTCGTCCTAATACGAGCATCAACCTCGGCTAGAGATAAGATCTCTCTCCGAGCGACCGTTGACAACCTCGACTAGAGATAAGATCTCTTCCGAGCGATCGTTGACAACCTCGGTTAGGAACAGGAGGAGAACCTCGTCCTAACGCGAGTGATAACTTCGGCTAGAGATAAGATCTCTCCCGAGCGACTGTTGACAATCTCGGTTAGGAACAGGAGGAGAACCTCGTTCTAACGCGAGCGGCAACCTCGACTAGAGATAAGATCTCTTCCGAGTGACCGTTGACAACCTCGATTAGAAATAGGAGGAGAACCTCATCCTAACGTGAGCGTCAACCTCAGCTAGAGATAAGATCTCTCCCGAGCGACCATTGAACAACCTCGACTAGAGATAAGATCTCTCCTGAGCGACCGAGTCAATCTCGGTTAGGAACAGGAGGAGAACCTCATCCTAACACGAGCATCAACCTCGACTAGAGATAAGATCTCTCTCGAGCGATCGTTGACGACAACCTCGGCTAGAGATAAGATCTCTCTCGGGCAATCGAGTCAACCTCGGTTAGAAACAGGAGGAGAAACCTCATCCTAATGGAGCATCAACCTCGGCTAGAGATAAGATCTCTCCCAAGCGACCGAGCCAACCTCGGTTAGAAAAAGAAGGAGAACCTCGTCCTAATGCGAGCATCAACCTCAACTAGAGATAAGATCTCTTCCGAGCGACCGAGCCAACCTCGGTTAGAAACAGAAGAAAAACCTCATCCTAACTCGAGCATCAACCTCGGCTAGAGATAAGATCTCTCCTGAGCGATCGAGTTAACCTGAAGGCCCTTGTTCACAAAGGACGAGATGGGGAAAGAGGCCAGTGGCCCTTATGTGCCCCCACAGCCCGTTAGGAACAGGAGGAAAACCTCGTATGCGAGCGACAACCTCGGCTAGACATAAGATCTCTCCCGAGCAATTGTTGACAACCTCGGTTAGGAACAGGAGGAGAACCTCGTCCTAACGCCAGCATCAACCTTGGCTAGAGATGAGATCTCTCCCGAGCGATCGTTGACAATCTCGATTAGGAATAGGAAGAGAACATCCTCCTAATGCGAGCGACAACCTCGACTAGAGATGAGATCTCTCCCGAGCGACCGTTGACAACCTCGGTTAGGAACAGGAGGAGAAACCTCGTCCTAACGCGAGCATCAACCTCGGCTAGAGATAAGATCTCTCCCGAGCGACCGTTGACAACCTCGGCTAGAGATAAGATCTCTCCCAAGCGACCGTTGACAACCTCGGTTAGGAACAGGAGGAGAACCTCATCCTAACATGAGCGACAACCTCGGTTAGAGATAAGATCTCTCTCCCGAGCGCGACCGTTGACAACCTCGAGATTAGGAACAAGAGGAGAACCTCATCCTAACGCGAGCGACAACCTCGGCTTAGAGATATAAGATCTCCCCGAGCGATCGTTGACAACCTCGGTTAGGAACAGAAGGAGAACTCGTCCTAATGCGAGTGTCAACCTCGGCTAGAGCGAGATCCTCGTTAACCTCGGCTAGAGATAAGATCTCTTTCGAGCGACCATGTCAACCTCGGCTAGAGATAAGATCTCTTCCCGAGCGACCGAGTCAATCTTAATTAGGAACAGGAGGAGAACCTCGTCCTAACGCGAGCATCAACCTCAGCTAGAGATAAGATCTCTTCCGAGCGATCGAGCCAGCTAGAGATAAGATCTCTCTTCCGAGCGACCGAGCCAACCTCGGTTAGAAACAGGAGGAGAACCTCATCCTAATGCGAGCATCAATCTCGACTAGAGATAAGATCTCTCCTGAGCGACCAAGTCAACCTGAAGGCCTCGTTCACAAAGGACGAGATGGGGGGAGAGGCTAGTGGCCCTTATGTGCCCCCACAGCCCATTAGGAATAGGAGAAGAACCTCGTTCTAACGCGAGCATCAACCTCGACTAGAGATAAGATCTCTTCTGAGCGATCAAGTCAATCTCGATTAGAGATAAGATTTCTCTCGAGCAACAACCTTGGCTAGAGATAAGATCTCTCCTGAGCGACCGTTGACAACCTCGGTTAGGAACAGAAGGAGAACCTCATCCTAACGCGAGCAACAACCTCAGCCACAGAAGATAAGACCTCCCCCGAGTGCTCGGTTCAACCTCAACCGCAGAAGATAAGATCTCCCCCGAGGAAAGCTCGACTGCAGGAGATAAGATCTCCCCCGAGTGCCTGGTTCCATCTCGATCGTAGGAGATAAGATCTCCCCCAAGAAAAGCTCAGCTGTAGGAGATAAGATCTCACCCGAGTGCTCGGTTCAACCTCGACCGTAGGAGATAAGATCTCTCCTGAGGAAACCTTGGCTGCAGGAGATAAGATCTTCCCCAAGGAAAGCTCGACTGTAGCAGATTAGATCTCTCCCGAGCACTCATATCAACCACGGCAGAAGATGAGATCTCCCTCAAGCTTTGACCTGAACCAGCATGAAGCTCAGAAGAAGACTTCGGCAGTCGCCTTTCCTGCACTCTCTTCCTTCGAGTCTCGAACTTGGGAGTGGGGGGGCTAGTGTTGGGGATAAACCCCGCTCCCGCCGAAGTCTAGTTCGATGCCCAGCCTAATGCAACCAGTAGCCGCAGAAGAGCTCCTGGGATGTCCAGCAGATGGATCTTAGCCAAATCCCTCCAGCCGACCGAACTGCTTAGCGGTCGAGCTCCTCGAACTCCTAGCGTCTGAGCTCCTTTAGATCCGTTCAACCGGCCGAACTGCTTAGCGACCGAGCTCCTTGGACTCCAAGCGATCGGGCTTTAACGAAATCCCCCGACGCCCGAACTCCTCAGTGGTTGCCCCTCGGTCGAACTCCCCAAGCGGCCATCCCTTCAGCCGGCCGAGCTCCTCCAAACTTCTCTACATCCGAACTCTTCTCGAGCTTTTCCTTCAGCCGAACTCTCCTACAAGTCCGAACTCCTCTGGACGAACTATCGCCATCAGTCTGCAACAGACAACAAGACCGAACGATATGGCCGCCACTACTCTTTCCGTAACTAGCCCCATGCGGCCCACGACTTGCAGTATGGTTGTCAGCATCCATCTGATGATGTCTTCCTCTCCGTATCGAACTCCATACAGCCCATGACTTGCCAGTAGACGCCTTCCTCTCCGTACTGAACTCCATGCGGCGATATGACCGTTGCCATAAACTAAGCTCCACCTATAAAGGATCCTCCAGATACGCTAATCTCTAATATCTCTAATTTTTAAGCTCTCCTCTTCTTCTCCAAGCTCCGAAACTCATTCCGAGCACTCCATTCCTGTTGGTCAGAGCTGACTTGATCGTCGGAGGGTCCTGTCGGAGCCATCCCCCACCGGCTCCGGACGGGACTTTATTTTGCAGATCCCCGACGGTGACCTCGTCGGCCTCAACTCCAGCGGCCCTCGACGACGATCGATTTCTGCATCAACAGGCCATGTTAGGAATAGGAGGAGAACCTCGTCCTAACATGAGCATGTTGAAGTTCTTCAACTTCGGTTGGAGATAAAATCTCTTTCGAGCTTCTACGTCAACAGGAGATAAGATCTCCTTCAATCTTAGCTGGAGATAAGATCTCCTCCGAGCTTCAATATCTACGTCAACTGGAGATAAGATTTCCTTCAACCTCAGCTGGAGATAAGATCTCTTCCGAGCTTCTACATCTACGTCAACAGGAGATAAGATCTCCTTCAATCTCGATTGGAGATAAGATCTCTTCCGAGCTTCAACCTGAACGAATGCAGAGCTCGAAAAAAAACTTCGATAGTTGTCTTTTTTGTACTCCCTTTCTTTGAATTTTGAACTCGAGAGTGGGGGGACTATTATTGGGGATAAATTATGTTCCTACCGAAGTTTAGTCTGATGCTTAGCCTAGTGCAATCAGTAATCATGGAAGAACTTCAATACGAAATTCTCCTCCAACAATCGGATCCCAGTCGAACTCCTCTAGTGGCCAAATCTTAGCCGAATTTCTCAGCAGTCGAAACCCAGCCGAACTCCTCCAGCATCCGAACTCCTTCCGAACTTCTTCTTCAGTCGGATTCCTTCAGGAGCCGAACTCCTTTCGAATTTTTTCTTCAGATGGATTCCTCTAGGAGCCGAACTCCTTCCGGATCTCTCCTTCAATCGGATTCCTTCAGGAGCCAAACTTCTTTCGGGCTTCTTCCTCAATCGGACTCCTCCAGGCGCCGAACTTCTTTCGAATCTCTCCTTCAAATAGATGCCTACAGGAGCCGAACTCTTTCCAGACTTCTCCATCAGTCGGACTCCTCTAGGAGCCGAACTCCTTCTGGACCTCTCCTTCAGTCGGATGCCTCTAGGAGTCAAACTTCTTCCGAATTTTTTCTTCAATCGGATTTCTTCATGAGCCAAACTCCTTCCGAATTTCTTCTTCAGTTGGATTCTTTCAGGAGCCAAACTTCTTCCAAATTTTTCTTCAGTCAAATTTCTCTAGAAGTTGAACTCCTTCCGAACTTCTTCTTTAGTCAGATTCCTCCAGAAGCCGAACTTCTTTCGGACCTCTCCTTCAATCGGATGCCTCCAGGAGCCCAACTTCTTCCGGACCTTTTTTCAGTCGAATTTCTATAGAGGCCGAACTTCTTTCAGATCTCTCCTACAGTCAAATTCCTATAGGAGCTGCACTCCTTCCGAATTTCTCCTTCAGTGAGATGCCTCCAGGAGTTGAACTCCTTTTGGATTTTTTCTTCAGTCGAATTCCTCCAGGAGCCGAATTTCTTCCAAATTTTTCTTTCAGTCAAGTTTTCTTTAGGAGTCCGAACTCCTCTGGAATTGATGTATGTCAAAGCTCTTCACCAACCAATGCCTGCTTCCTCCAAACTTCGATTATTAAATCTCAATAAATGGCCACATTATGGCAACAGACATCTTTCTCCATAACAAACTCTACATGACCCCGAGCGACCCACTACCGGACGGTTACGACCGTCACTATCAGTCTGCTACAGGCTCCGTCTATAAAAAAGAATTCTTTAGATATATTTTCTCTAAGTTCTTTTCTTTTTTTCGAAATTCTGCTGAATTATTGCCTGAGCGCTCCATTTCTGTTGACCAGAAGAGCTGACTTGATCATCGGAGGGTTCTGTCGAAGTCACCACCACCAACTTCGGATGAAATTTTATTTTGCAGATCATCGTTGGCGACCTTTTTTTTTTCGACTCCAGCTCGATCCGACGTCAACTAAATTTTACACCAACGATAATTAAATCAAATTTTTTAACTTTTTGTTTTTAAAAGCAAGACCTTCTACCCTTTTTAGAAGGAATATTTGAAGTTCCCTCCTTTGCCGATTGGGATGATAGTATGTTTCCTTGATTTTCTTTTAATTAGAGACATTTTTTTATGAGGTACAGCAATTTTAATTTTAACTATAAAATAAAATAAAATAAAATGTTAAATATATAGAATATCACCACACTAAATAAAAGAGTTTTATTTCTTCTTTTCCATTTCATATGGCTCACAAACTATAACCATAAAAAGGGCAAAAAAAGTGCTAAACTGACACCAAACCCTTGCTCGGAGGGTCTTATCTCTCGTCCTTTGGACAAAAAGTCAGCATCAGCTGTTGCTTTGACCATGTATGGCAAAACTCCAGTTTTGAGAGCTTAGTGGGTTAGCATAAGGGAGGGTAGGCAACGGCTGGGTTATAGCCCCTCTTGAGCTCAAAAATAATAATAATAACAATAATAAGAAATTAATCAAGATCCATATGATTGCCACTCTGTTATAATATAATCTCTTTATAATAAGAATGGAATTGTGGACAGACCTTTTAATAAATAATTTTTAATCGGGGAAAGAAATATTTCTCAGTCATCTAGTTGTAAACTTTCCAAATTAATCAATTTTCTCTTGAAGCAAGGAGATAAACAAAACTAGCTTTCTAAATATCTTTCAGATTTATTTTTCTTATCAAAATAAAAAGAAAATGCTAAAGACAAATATACTGCCCAACTTCTAACGGTTCACGTCGTTCTAAACGTTCAAGCTTCAGACGGAGCCGGCTGGACGAGTCCGATTACCCGCAATGCACTGCAAGTCCAAGCCAATTCCGTTTTGGCACCACCGGTCGAACGCCTGAGCCGCTTAAATCGGATGGCTGCGGGCTGTCCCAAGTCCCTCAAGGCAGGAACCGAGGGTTTCCAATTACCATGCGACAGTGAGAGCCTCGAGTCCATTCATCTCCCCAAGCCTGCTCCATCTCTACTGCAATAGTCTCCCTCTCCAATCCCGGTCCCAAATCTCCATTCTTGATGCATTCTCTTTTGGTGTGGATTATTATGTGATCGAGAAATGAGAATGGCGACGGTCGTGGTGCAGCAGGGCTCGCCAGCGATGAATCGGGAGTGCCTGGGAAGGCATCATTCTTCTGTGATTAGTTGTGGAGCGATCGATTGCTGGAGCCTCGGAACTCATCTTGGTGGACGGGTTGTAGAGTTTGGTGCAAGGCCTAAACCGTTTCAAGAAATAAGGTTTGTTTCTCGACTTCCGCAAATATTAGATTAGTGATGTGTTTTGGGGTGTCTGTTTGAATAAAAAAGGAAATTTGTAGAATTTCTATTATAAGATCAAGATGCAGAAATATGGAACGGCAATATAGATTCAGAAATATTTTGTTAGGGAGCTACCTCTTTAAATAAGTAGGAATCACATGCAACCTCCTTGTGATGACCCTCACATGGTGTCCATTAGTTCCTGATTTGATAAACGAAGCTTTTTTTATTTTCATAGGATTCACATATTGAGCACCTCATTTTCTCTCTTCCTTTTCATATGATGCAAGATTATGTTTTCGCTAGTTTGCCTCTGTCTTGCTAGTATTGCCGCTATATTATTGGGGTGTAGACTAAATGATCGACGAAATGCTGGACATATTGGAAGGGACTAATTGGTTGCAGCTTACTGATATTTTTCCCAGGAACTCTTCATGATTTTTTTTGTAGTAGGTCATCCATTGTTTTAGAAATAATGGTAGTTTGTAATGGTTTATAGCTGCTTGCTCTAGTGATTGAGGCCCTTAGAAGGCTTGGGTATGAAACAGTGTGGGTGGGACACCATATTTTGAGGATTTTAGAGGTGCTGGCCCTTTGGACACTTGACATATTCATGTTATTCCTCAGCATATAAAAAATGGAACGTTATGTTCTACGTCAGTTCACACCGTTACTTGGCATTGTTATTTGGTGTATGCCAAAAGCCACTTCCCTGTACGTCTTTGGAACTTAGGTGTCAGCTGTTCTAAGTGTCAAACTATCGGTCCAAGTGGGTGGGCACTTATATGAAAGTATCATTTCTTTCCTTTTTAATCTAAGTTGTAATCATCTCTGTTAAAGATGTTGGTTTTTGAGTTGATTTTCATTGAACGGAAGTAGCTAGAGCCTGGTACAATTTATTTCCCTTAACCCTGTTATTTCTGCATTCTTTTATTCTTCATTTCTTTCTGTTCTTTTCTTTTCTCTATTAACGATTATATGTTTCTAGTCAACTGCTAGATTAATTGGAACATGCCCTTATTCAAACAGTCATTGGTTCATATTTAATATTAGTTCAATTCTTTGATCTGTTGTCAAATCAAAAAATAATACTAAGAGCCCTAGTTTGAATATTCACCCTGATGCACCTCATTTTCCCCCTTAATCCTGTAATACTTGTTAGATTTAATTAAAATTTGTTCACCATTTTAAAAGATATATTGCTTTAGAACATGTATGCAGAAGCCCAATATAAAGCTAAAATCATAGTTTAACTCCACACCAAACCTTAACCTTTAACCTCAGGATTACACGGACATGTTCCCTAACATCTTATACTATTCTTTGAACCTTAGGGCAGGTCAAGTAGGCATCCCACTTTCTCATGTTCTCTGAAACTGGGTAGCAATTGATCAACTTGAACCTGACCATAGGTTTTCCTAGCCCCTTAAAATCGACTATGTTAGGATTTGACGCCTCGAATTTGACCCACAGCAAGAAGAGAATCAGTTTACAGCATAGCAGTCGGGCCGGCTCTGATACGCAGTCGAGTCCACTCGGATTGAGATCGAGCCGACTCGAATCATAGTCGAGCTGACTCTCTCAGGCAGACAGACAGCAAGAGTTTGGGCGAGACGCAGTCGAGTCAGCTCGATCCCTAATCGAGTCGACTCGATGAAGGCGAGCAGAATACGATGAGATTTTTTCTGTTTGAATTCGGATTATGATTAATCCAAAGGATCTACGAGAGTTGCGCATGGACCACAGGATCCAGCGATCATGGAGGGTTGCGGTCATGATCTGAAAGTCGAAAAATATTTTAAGACTATCAAGGGCATGTTCGACTCATATTAGGAGAACAAGCCCTGTTAGGACTCTTGTGAACTGCTGAGAAGAGGATTCTCATCCTATTTAAAGGACTGAGATGCTGTGAAGTAGAAAAGGTGGCACGTGTGGCGTGAAAGGCACGTAGAGAGGTTCAGGCAGCCATCAAGAGGAGCTTGGTAGAGTGTCGTGTACGTGCAGCCCGCGAGAGAGAAACAACAGGTGCATAGCATCCGGCAAAGAAGCTATGAGGGCAGAGCATCTTGTAGCTTTTGTGGGTCTTCTTAAAATTCTGAGAGAGCTTTTGTGAGGGTAGCTTCTAGTTGAGAAAGATTTATGTACGGTGAGTTGAGAGTGGGTGTTCTCCTCTTGTACCTATTTTCTCTTTCATAGTGAAGCTTTGTATACTCTGTGGAGGTGAGCCTTTAGGCTGATTCACGTACTTGATTGTTTTCTTGTTTTATTTCTTCCTTCTTTCTGTCATAATAATTTGATGCTAGATCCTTAACAAGCGGTATCAGAGTAGCTGATATCCTAATAGTTTGGTATCAGAGCGAGTTGATACCACAACAGTTAGTATCAGAGCCAGATAGTACCGGAGCGTAGATTGTAACAGTGGATAGAGATTGAAAAATATGGAGAAGACAAGCACAATCAAGGTGGAGATCAATAGGTTCGATGGAAAGGATAATTTCTCCTTATGACAAGCAAGGATAAAGGATATCCTCATCCAACATGGGTTGATCGACGCTCTCTTGTATAACGAGACGCCAGCCACCATAGAGGTGAAGGATTGAAAGCAGATCTAGATGCAGGCGGTGAGCACGATCTGCTTGTCCCTAGTAGATGATGTGGTGATCCATGTACTTGGCGAGACTTTTTCGACGGTACTATGGTCGAAGCTCGAGGAGCTGTATATGGCGAAGTCGCTCATTAACACGCTATTTCTTTGGAGGCAGTTCTACTAGCTGCGGATGGACGAAGGTCAAAGCATGCGGAAGCATCTATCCAACTTTCAAAAGATCCTCACCAACCTTCTCAGCATTGGTGAAAAAGTTGAGAAGAAGATCAGGGCGTTGGTCATGCTAGCGTCGCTCCCCCTTGTATGAGTCCTTGGTGATTGCTCTTCTAGTGGAAAAGAGCACCATCAAGATGGACGAGGTCACTACAGCGATACTCCAAAATGAGATTCTCAGGAGGAAGAACTCAGCTTCGAGCTTAGATGGCGGCAGCTCAGCTTTGGCGATTTCTGGAGGAGTAGGAGACAATAGACGTAGCGATAGAGGATCGCGAGGAGGACGATCCAGGTCCAAGATGAGGGATCCTAGCAAGATTAGATGCTATAGGTGCGACGAGTTAGGGCATCGAGTTAAGGATTGCCCACAACTCAAGGATCGGGCGAGGGCTACTGTAGCGATAGCCAGTAGCGAATCAGAGGATGATGTCCTGGAGATATCTGACGGGATATCTAGTTCTTCCCAGCAGTGAATTTTATATTCTACATGCATATCATGTTTGTTGCAGAAAGGAGCAGTTTGACTCCTTGGAGAGCAGTGATGGTATTGTTTATCTACCGGATGGATCGAGCTGTGCGATTAGAGATAAAAAGACGGTCAGCTGGAAGACACATGATGGTATAGTGAGGAGATTGGGGGAGGCCTGATACATATCTGATTTCAGGCGGAATCTTATCTCACCGAGTAACTGAATTTAAACGATTACAGGTGGGTAGCTAGTGATGGAATCCTGAAGGTCATGCATGGCGATAGAATGATATTGGAGGGGAAGAAGAAGACAAGAGGATATTACTATCTGGTAGGAAGCCCAGTACGAGGTGGAGCTTCAGGAGCCAGAGGGAGCCTAGTGCAAGGTGGAGCTCCAGGTGGAGATGGATCGGACACGAGATGGGAGACTCAGGAGGACGAGAGGCAACGTCGCAGAGTGAAGTTCCTATTGCCGCAGAAGAATTTTTCGAGCAGGTCTTTGGTCAAAGTGGACACAGCCCATGACAGAGGTGGGATTAAGTGGCCTAGCTCGACTCCCATGTTTGTTCATCCATGATCAGCAGGCATGCCCCAGGGCAGGGGGCGAGATGGATCACAAGCTCTCAAAGTCAGGTGGAGGCCGAATGTCAAGTCGAGGTGAAGATTGTTAGGATTTGACGCCTCAAATTTGATCCACAGCAAGAAGAGAATCATTTTTCAGCACAGCAGTCAGGCCGACTCTGATATGCAGTCGAGCCGGCTCTATCAGGCAGACAGATAGCAGGAGTCCGAACGAGATGCAGTCGAGCCAACTCGACCTCCGACCGAGCCGGCTCGATGGAGGCGAACAGAACACGGCGGGATTTTTTCTGTTTGGACTCAGATTATGATTAATCCAAGGGGTCTACGGGAGTTGCGTGTGGACCACAGGATCCAGTGACCATAGAGGGTTGCGGTCATGATCTGAAGGTCGAAAAATATTCCAAGACTTCATCAAGCACATGTTCGACTCATATCAGGAGAACGAGCCATGTTAGGATTCCTATGAACTGCTGAGAAGAGAATTTTCATCCTATTTAAAAGGTTGAGGTGCTGTGGAGCAGAAAAGGTGGCGCGTGTGGCGTGAGAGGTACGTAGAGAGGCACAGGCAGCCGCCAAGAGGAGCTTGGCAAAACGCTGAGTACGTGGAACCCGCGAGAGAGAAGCAACAGGTGCATAGCATCTAGCGAGGAGGCTATGATGATAGAGCATCTTGTAGCTTTTGTGGGTCTTCTTGGGATTCTAAGAGAGCTTTTATGAGGGTAGCTTCTAGTTAAGAAAGATTAGTGTATGGTGAGTTAAGAGTCGGTGTTCTTCTCTTGTACCTATTTTTCTCTTTCATAGTGAAACTTTGCATGCCCCGTGGAGGTGAGCCTTTAGGCTGATCCACGTACTTGATTATTTTCTTATTTTATTTCTTCCTTCTTTCTGCCGTAATAATTTGGTACTAGATCCTTAACAAGCAGTATTAGAGTAGCTGATATCCCAAGTTTGGTATCAGAAACCTTAAGCATTAAAAATGATGAACTTCATGTATTTAAGGATTTTGTGTCTTGCCAAGTAGCAAACACTATCTGGAGGAAATGTTCGCATAATTTATTTGTTTGTGACTAAAAAGATTGGCCAGAAAAGAAAAGTATCCCCAATGATTACCTATCACTAACCACAAATTCGTTTAATACTTGCTCTTGTATATCTATCTCACTAATAGCAGTAATCTACACTCTATGTGACTAATATTACATGCTCTTGGATTGGTTGTATAGCACATAGTATAAACTGCATATATGGTACATAAGAGAAAAGGTTGAAGGCTTACATTAGACTAGCAGAAGCAGATTTGATGATGTTCGATGTATCGAACATTTGACTTAAGAGGATGTGGAGAATTGAAACTAATAGATTGGACTTCGAGAATTGAAACTAATAGATTTAATTGAAAGAGCAAGAATAGGTCTTGTAACTTATGTTTATTGGTGAGAACAAAATGACATCTTTTTCTAGATCATTTAGGCTGGAAAATGAGCCACAATAACTTTCCATGGTCGTGATGTTCTTTGACAAGCTTAAAACATTATTAAGAGGATGATTCTTAACAGAGCAAGGAGTAATGTGCACTTTCGCTACTTTATTTTGGGATCTTCTTCTTGGCCTCCTTTCTAGATGAATATTTGAATTTCAGTTTTGGTATAAAGTTCTGGAAAAGTCTATAGGCTTATTCATTATTTATTTGTACATCACAAGTCCAAACTCAAACATCTGCTTCATTTGATGTGTCCTTCTTTTAGAGGAAGATTCTTCAAAAAGCCATTTGGAGTTGTTGGGCTTAGAATGTTGTGTGGGTAAACTTCCATATTTTGCATTATTATGCAATGATTAATCATTTCAGTCATATCTGCGCTGCTATTTGATTTTTGTAATGGACCACAAAGTTTACATAAATTGAAAGTTGATGGTTTACCTTTTGTTGATGTATCACTTTAACTTGATTAGGGCTGATTGCTAAAATTGTCCTGGAGATGGTCACGGAATGTGGATCCAGATATTACTTGAACTAAAATAGCATGTGAAACACAACTGATCTAAGATTTAATATACATATAGCCAAGAAAACTCCAGTATGCCTATTTCTTTATTGACAACTTTATCAGAGAAAGGGGAAATATATAGGGTAAAAACAATATCAAAATATATGCTTTAATTTGGCCTGCTTCATTATCTCAATGTATGTGATGTACCTTTGTGGTGTAGATAAAAATAAAATGGTACTTAAGAAGTGAATTCTATCATTTAGAGTTGCAGAAATGTTAGATAATGAATCATGTAATTGAGAACCAATAGGAACTGTGCGATCATGCCTGGGATGAGTTTCAAACCCTTGTAAAGGGGAAGGCTGAATGTGTATCAGGTGTCTGAAAAGAGGGTTAAAGACCTGAGAAAACGTGGATAGATCTTGTGGGAAGTGACTTGAGGTGGTTATGGCTAAATGAAGTTATAAAACTTTGGTAGAGCCCAATGCATAACGTGACCCCAGATTGACGACATGGCCATTATGTTTATGTTCAGAGTTGCTTTCCAACTGAACTTGTCAATGCTTGTAGTGATTGATATTAATAGATTCATCATGAGACACTAGCCATCAATAGCAGAAATCAATCTGGCCGGAAAAAACTTTGGTCATGCAGTATTAATTTTCCTATAACCGTGTATGACTACATAAAGCTAGCAGCTTTTGTAAATTAATAGCTTTGTAGAGGATGATTACTATTATTGTTGATGTTTGATATCCTTATTAGCTTTTTATTAATCACTTAACAGCTTCTTATTTTCTAAATAAACATCAATGGTAAGTTTTGTCATGAGCTAATGTCACCCTCATCTTAAAGGAAGTTCTGTTGGCTTATAAATTTATGCCATCTTTTGGGACTCTTTCATCAATTTCATGCAAACTTGGTTTTTTTTTTTTAAAGTCATGCATTAATAAGTGAAGAAACGGTACAAGCGTGATGGTTTAATTTGCTTGATCCTTACGTAGAAGTTTTTTTTGTCATCTTACTTTTTTTTAAAGGACAATATTTAATGATGTCTGGAATGTAGACACAAACCCTGTGAAACTGAATGTCATGTTGACAGGATTTACCTTATTGGTCTTTTGTAGTCGGCAGATGAGAGGCAATAGATGGAGGCTAGCTTTTGCCTTGGACACTGGTGGATCTCCTAATACTGATGATCAAGATAGCCCTGAAGGGGTCAATGGGGGGCTTGGCAGGACAAGATTGGGCACAATAGTCCGTGCTGCGGCAAGACAGCTTATGGAGAAGCTGAATGCAACTAGAAAGAATTTCCCCATGAAAATATTTCTCCTCCTCTTGGGTTTTTATACAGCCAATGCCCTGGCAACCATCCTAGGGCAGACTGGTGACTGGGATGTCTTGGTTGCTGGTGTTGTGGTGGCTGCCATAGAGGGTATCGGCATGCTTATGTACAGAAAACCATTCACTATGCCTGTTGGGAGATTACAGTCATTGGTGGTGATGGTAAACTACTGGAAAGCTGGTGTATGCTTGGGTCTCTTTGTTGATGCTTTCAAATTAGGAAGCTGAGGGCCTTAGGAATTCAATCTGGCTTAATAAATCACATATTTTCCTAGACTGCACCATGATCATGGCGATTCATCGAGATCAAGAACACAGATGCTATTTCATCTGTGATTCAACTGCACGGGTGCTGGTTGATCAAAAAAATTGCAGGATAAGTCTTTTTTTCCCATTTTCATTTCCTTGAAGGACATGAGATATCTTCTCACCTATGCCTATGCTGTCCCAAACCTGCACTTATTGTTGCTTTCCTTTGTGGTATTCAATGCTCTGCTTACATTGGTATTTTTTTGTATTATACTCATGATAATTCCATAACCAGGCACCATCGAGCCACATCCTACTTATTGATTCTGCATAACTAAATTTTCCTAGGTCCTCTTAAGATCTGCATTCTTAATATAGCTAATAATTATTTTTTTTTTCAAATTCTTTTGCACAGATTTTGTTGATATTATTTAGGCCTTTCCAAATTCTTCTAAGATCCTTTGATATATAACCTTGCTTTGCTCCTTCACATAATCAAGTCTTGAGTATCTACAAGGATCATAAACATGAACCAAAAACTAAAGAGATGGAGAATCTACAGGGGGTTGACATCAGATGATTAGACGAAAGGGTAGACAAAACATGAGCATCTGACATGAAGGACACGGCCATGCAAGAAGCAAGCAGCCCATTCTCGCCACCCAAATTCCTCGCAACAATACCCCAAGCCTTCCCCAGACCCAAACAAAGCCACTCCAATTTTGCCATGTCCACCATGAAGAGCTGAACTCCCAGCATGCCCACTATGAAGAGCTGAACTCCAGTACCATGGATCCCCAAGGCTTAAGTGATGAATGGGAATTTGGCTTGCAGGTTCACTCATCAGAATGGAGGGGAGACTGGTCTTTGCATTCTGTGCGGGATCATAGAGCTAGAACAAGGCATGGGTAGAGTCCATGATGCATAAAAATCCAAGAAACATTGATAGACCTTCCAAGAAACAGAAAATGTTTAATTCATGACACTGTGAATGAAGAGCATATAAGAATTGATATTGATTTAACAGGAAATTCTTCTTTTTCTTCTTTGGACAATCAATATAGAAGCAGGGTGAACAAAAATTAATCGAGTCCAACCAAAACTCTTTCACGTGATTAAAAGACCAGTCCAGTTTTCCCATTCTGACACAAATGAACAATGTAAATGCCATGGTGAAATGCGGTCTATAGATGCATCAATAAAGTATATCATAATCAAAGACTACTAATAAAAGAATAATCTTATCGATATTTGATATAGTTAAATTTCTGTACAACTACAAATAAGTAACCAGCTACTCAGCCCAGAAGCACATCCTTACCAGAAGTTTTTAGTGCAAATTATTGAAGATGCACAGCTTGATGCAGATTTAGGTTTTCATGAGTCATAGATGTAAGGTAAGAAAACAAAAAAATTTAGCTGTTGGAAGGTAGAAACTGTTCAGCCTGTTTGCGACAAAAGGCTGGTGTATGACAGCATCTTCATTGGTACAGCTCCAACAACTCTAGAACTTGGCGTGCTTGGGAGCGCAGAGCAGTTTGTCTTTTATCTCCGTCTAGGGTTGAGCCAAACTGGCTTGCTGCCCATATAAAAGATGTACATTTTTCACCTAAAATTTCGTTTATGTCTTCTAGCATGGTTGTCAAGGGGGTGGGTTCCCTTCTTCCATATACATGCCCGGTAAGTAACAGCAAGAACTCCCCACATTTTAACCTGACCAAAGAGCAAAAAGCATTGGCAGACATCACAGAAACATGGAATAAATAAACAACCACAGATATTCCCAGGCTCCCAGCTTAAAAAGTCAGCGAGGCTATTCCACATTGCAATTAGTTGATTAAATTTAGGATAATGTATAAAGCTATTAAAACATAAGTTTTCTAAGGAACATAAGATGCTGTAAGTCATGGATACTTTGGATGCATTACAGCCGATTGGACTTCGACCAAGACTATTACCTGGCAACCTCCATTGAAAGCATGCGAGTCTTGGAATGATGTGAATGCTTCTTTTTGATTGAAAGGGAATGATGTGATTGCTTAACTAGTGCCTAGTGCAAATATAACTTGCCATTAGTTATTCAGTTTGATTCCTACAATGTCTTTCGGTTTTCCATTCCCACAATTTGATTCCTGGGACAAGATTGCTCATTGATTCTTTCAACAGAGTAAGATTCTACAAGCACCAACAGTCTAAACAAGAAGAACAATTTCCAAGTGCACCCAGTCCCGTAAGCTTAGGTGGTTGCCTAACCACCCACGCCACCCCGTCACCAATATCCAGCTCAAGTGGTCAACTGCCTAGTGGATGTCCAATCAATCTGCCAGACCAGGTGGGTCAGCTTTGTGCCATCATTTGGGGGTGCTGGGTTGCAGTATGAGGCATGTCACAAGCAAAGGGATTATGACCTTTGCAGTCTTTTTCACATATGCGCAAAGTCACTACCTAGCCACAAGTTACAATGTCCACTGATTCTTGATTAGTTGTTTATTTCCAACTTAGTGAAGATTATTTCTAATTTTGGAGTGTCGCTTGTTGGATAATTTTAAATTACCGAGCTTCTTCTTAGATGATCAATTTGCATTTTTTTTTTCACAATTTACAAGAAATATTGTAATTTCACTAATAATCATGTTACGATAAGTTAGGTCATCAAATAAATATACAGTTATTTGTCAAGTTTCCCTTTATTTCCTCCAACTACTTCCAGTTTATTTTCTAAAATTTTTTAATTGTTTGATATACCACATTCTAAATTTGATTTTTACTAATTTTATAACACAATACATCTAGATGTATGCATTCAGTCTTAGAAGCTATTCAGTTCCTTGACAGGCTGAGTTCTGAAACACTGCAAACGAGCATTACGTGTCTGAAATATGGACTAAAATCCTCTGTATTCATTGTTTTCTTTTATTTTCTCTTTTTTATCCACACCTAACCCTAAACATCAAATGAAAGAAAGAAGTTCATTATCTGTACTACAGATATGTAGCACAGGTAGATGATCCATAGCAATGCTTATCTTCCAAGACAGCATAATCAACCTAACAAGAGCATAATGGTCAAGATGCTCAGCTCAATAGGAATCAGGGTGAACTTTGGGTCTGCCCAAAACCATTTGGACCAATAAAGGGCTTAGACAAGTTTGTTTGAATACTATATACACAAGCCCAGGCATAGCATGCTTAAGGATTCTTTTGTGATAAAAGTAGTGTCTTATTCATCACATCATTTGGCACATGCTGTTTCACTGTTTCTGTTTTGTCAATTTAAATTTGAGTAACCAAAAACACAGAAAAGTTTATATTGCCACCCTTGTTGAGTTTTCTTCAAATTTTCAAAATATAGTCGGAACTTCTTGATAATTGCATGAATTTATTTGTCTCAACCAAAAATTATTCTACAAAGCATCCATTGGCCACCCATCTTATGGGACCCCAGCAAGGCCTTAGAGTAAACAACTCTGCCAGATTTGTCGGCCACCTTCACTTCAAGCACATCACATTGTTATCTAGTTAAGAGGTACCAATCTGGTAACCACATGCTCCCCACCCTTGGTCTGGTCCTTGGCCTGATGATATATTTACCCCCCTATAAAAACTGATGCTAAATGGGAAGCATACCACATGCTGATCTGACTGTAAGTGGTGCTTGATGACAGGATGTGCACCTTTGTTAGATCATTCAGTGGAATCCGACTTACCTAGGCAATCTTTTCATTTTAAGAATTAAAACATTAATATCAAGATAAATTGCTAAGTTTCAAATTTTAAGCCACAGTGTTTTTCACAAGTAGGAGCTTGTTCTATTTAATATATTCACAAATGAACAAGAGGTGATAACAGGTGCTGTGGAGCGCATTGCCAAGCAGTTATCAAGGACATGAGGGAGATAATTTTGAGACATGCATGGACTCAGGTGTTAAGGCATAACATGTCAAGGTCTCTTTGAACTAAATTGACATAGAAGTATGCTTGAAATTTGCGATTTTTCTAATGAGCCAATCTACAATAGTAATTTCCTCTTTCCACATCAAAGAGTGCTTTAACATCAGCTAACATTTGAAACAAGCTAACATTGACTTCCAAAATCCCATGAGTGTTCATTATGGGACATTAGAAATTCAGAATCAAGTAGAGCAGTCCATTGGCAAACTAGAAATCTTAGTTTTACACTTCAAGTAGATGGAGACTAACAAAATTCAGGCAACCAAACCTATGAAGTTATGTAATCATAATTATATTGAATTTTAGTGGCTATTTTGGCTGAGACCCTACCAATCACAGAAAGAATTTGCAACAAGCAGGAGATTTAAGTAAAGGACAGCATTCAAAGCTGCCAATGATATAAATAGCACATATCCAGATAATTTAATTTGCACAAAGCATTTATTTAGATAGTGACAAAATTGGGGCACAAAGGAAAGCATAACTCATCGTTAGTCAGAAACTCCACATATCATCTATGGATTCTAGAAGGCAAGGATATGTACTCGATTGTTAGTAAGTGTTAAGTAGCCGATCACTTCAGAGAGGACTTGTAAAGTTGTAATCTGCAGTGACAAATTCTCTTGGAGAGCACTGAAAATAAAACTTCACAATTTCTATTTAACAGACAGAGATGTGCCACTTAATATTGCAGAAGAATATTAGAAAATTATGCAACTAGGGGCTCATATTTTATCTAGCTACAACCTTTTATACGAGGAAAAGACATGCAAACAGAGGCTATCAATTAATAAGGGTAAAGAGGCAAAAGTTAGAATGCAGTGTTAGAACAAGAGTACAAACCTTAGATTATCATCCCCTTGCTTGTCTTTCATGAGCTCTGCAATTTTCTTTATACCATGGCATGCCTCAAAATCCTAGAGTAGGAAGGAGAAGAAAAGAGAGAAGAATCAATGGTAAATACTGATCGGAGGCCATATGATATGAAATGGAATTTCAATTAACATGACATGTTAAATCAAGAACAAAGAAAGAAACATGTCAGAGGGCATCTTAAACATTTCATGCCGTATAGCAAGCAATGATGATATTCAGTTTCTGATTTCACATGATTTGAAGGACAGGTGCTATAGCATAAAACTAGGTGGCCATAATTAAAAAATGACTACATGTCTGCATCAATGGATAATTTTTTGTTGCAAGGAAGAAAATAAATGTGAAAGAGAGAAATGGGTTTGGGATAATTTCTTTTTGGATTTGAATCCATGAAATCATATAAATGAAACTGGAATCATCAACAAAGAAGGAAAAAAGGGAGCAATTCTTAGTTCTGGACAACAGAAAAGAACAAGGCTTTCAAATTGACATGCTTGGGAAAATTTAATCTATAGCACATAAAGTTCATTGTTAAAACTGAAAACATGAAAATGGATAGCATCTTAGTATGTCATGGGGCTAAACCCCCACTAGTAGCATGTTGTTCTTCGCTAAATCACCTTGATTTGCAAAGCTTTAATTTTACCCTTTTCTTCTCTTCCACAGTCCCACTTAACAGTTAAACATTGAACACATCCACAATTTGTTGTACATTATGGGGGTTAAGCTGCCATTAGCCGTATGTTGTTCTCCACCATACAACCTTGGTTTGGGAAGCTTTAAACAATGTGCACATCCGCAAAAGGCCTTCTTTTTTGATATTAAACCAAAGAATAGGATTACATGTCTACTGCAAGTTTGTGTATATACAGTAAATAGTGATTATTCTATTCTCTTATCCCCGTGACTTCATATGCTGTAGGTATTTGAGCACGGTTCACTATTTCCGCTATCCATGTAGCTCTCCCTTCCACTGCTCCCCTTTATCTTCCACATTATGAAAACCCAAAAGGACTCTTGATTGGATTAATTTTTCCATCCACAGAAAAAAGTTCGTCCCCTCAGCAACTGAGCTCCAAGCTCAACCATTGACATTATTTTCCACAATTATGAATTCACAATATCAAAGGGGACGGACAGATAGGTTCCCAAGTCCCAAATGGTAGAGCATAAGGATCAAACTAATTATATATTGTGCATGTAAACATCAGTGCCTTGCACAATGTGTACCATACCGTATGGTGCCAATGCTTCATGCACCACAAGAAGGATCAAACTAATTATATATTGTGCATGTAAGCATCAAGACCTCACACAACATGTGTACAATACTGTATAGTACAACACTTCATGCACTGCAAGAAAGATAAAAATTCCGCCAAAAAAATTGCACTGATAGATGTTTTAAACACAAAAATTATTTTTAATTAATCTGAAGAGAATTAAATTATACTAAAGCAGTCTATGTGTGTGTTAATGGTTGATAAACAAGTTATAAGCCACCAAATAATACAAATCAGCATCACATTGGATTTATCAAACAAAACAAGTACAAGCTTCTCAATAGATTGTGGAAATTTGGGGAAGGAAACAAGAAATTAAGCCTACTCGAACAAATAATTGATTATGATAGTTTTGCAAATATTATGACCTGACCATTTGCAAACCCAGACACGTCCACAACAGAGTATTGCAAAATATGGTAGCACTTGCCAGTGCCATCTGATGCATATGAACACAAGCCAGTATTAATGCATGGCCCTTGTATTCTACTGACAACCTTGGGGCACAATATGATCGTTGTACAATCCAGAAAAATACGGACCAATAGGAAAAAAATGAATTGAGAGAATCAATAAGTCATAACAAAAATACATATGTGGATGATATAAAAGCGGTTGGAAATAGTTATAAACATGGAAAGGCACCAAGTTGTTGTTAAGATAGAATCTAACTCCGTAAAACCAGTAACCTTAACTCTTTGGTATTAAGGTTACACATTTTACCAAGAGCACATTCATCTCCAGAAAAATGGATCATCTAAAGACAGCCTGAAATGTTTTAACCGAGGCCAATGGCCAAATTGTCTCAACCATGTTTAATGAGGAAACTCATATAGTTTTGCTTTTGAGTGTTTAACCCAGTTCAAATAATTTATTTTGATCCCAATATAAGTTTATCAAAGAGAATCAAGTATGACACCCACCAAAATGGAGCATCATACTTCAGAAAATATTCATATCCAAAAAATGCAAAAAAAAAGAAAAAAGAAAAAAGGTAGAAGCTTTAAGTTCTCATCAAGGATACAAGTTAGGCATAATATGTGAAATATAATTCTGCTAATCACTCATTGTTGAAGTAAACCATCAATGATCATCATATCACGAGCTTAAAATTGTAGTTGTGCACTCTCCGCTTAAAAAGTAAAGTATGAAGGATGCAAGTTAGCATGCGGTTAGAGAAAAAGGGCTCTAAGTTCTCATCAAGGATACAAGTTAGGGATAACATGAACCAATGTTGAAATGTAAACCTTCAGTGATCATCATATCACAAGCTCAAAATTGTAGTTGTGGCACCCCACAAAGAAAATAAAGGATGAAGCAGGCAAGTTTGCATGTTAGAGTTTTTTTAAAATCGATGCTTTTGTACAATCTGATATCCGAAAAAAGGAGATGTTACATACTATACCTTCTGGTTAGCTTGAGAATCTAACAACAATGATATTAGCGCATCCAAGCATGCTCCCTGCTCAAGCATTCCTTGGGTTGATAATATTTTTATAAGCACCTGCATTAATAAGGCTTTCAGCCTCCTAAAGTATCCAAAATAAAAAGATGAAAAAACCTTCACTTTATCAAGGAGGATTCTGTGTCAGGAAGGACAGCACTAAAACCATCAAAGAACCACAGGTTAAAATGATTTAAGGAATCAGTGTATCTTTTTAGTGAAAATGGATGCAGGTCAGATTGAAAAACATACATCCCAATCCCATGGAAGCATAGAATCTACCTTGATAGCCTTATGCTGGTGAGCCAAAGCTGCACAACCCAAGTGGAGCAGACAACATCCTTCGAATACTCTAAGAGCAAGAGCAACTTCAGAGTCAGTAGCAGGGCTATTTATCTTCAGAGGCTCCACCCCAAATCTATGGTCCGCATTCATCATAGGATCATCTTCTAATTGTCGTAAACTAGTCTTAAACAGAACTGGAACCACTGTTGAAAGCGTCCGTTTCCACATCAGTCATTTAGATTTAAAATATAAATGTAAATTTTGTTGTACATAAATGAATAGGGATATTAAGAAACATCACATCCTCTTCGTATTCTGTATCATCTAAGCATCCTACATACCGCATCACTAATATGTAATAAAATATTGAGTGTATCTGAAAGAGAACATACTTGTAGTAATTACAATAGGTTAAACTGAGTAGGATCTTGGGCAATCAATGAGGAGCACTTTGGATTTCAGGTATATCAAAAAACAAACTGACTACACAGTCAGAAATGCTTAAGTTTGTGCATGATATTTCTGGAAATTCATTGAGTCTCTTTGCATACAACCAAGAACCAAGAGCACACATAATCTAACAATATTACCTTCAAAATATAACAAAAGCAAAAGATTATGTGGACCACCCTATTTCTTAGACAATAAGATGGGTAACCAAGTATGGTTAAGAACCTGGAAACTGTTTGCTGAAATGTTTGGACTGTCACTAGTAAATAAGAATGAAGGATCTCGAGATTGTAATGGGAATAAGTGCATGCATGCATGCCTAGTCCTAATTATACAGAATATAGTGATCTTTACTAGTTTCTAGCTAATGGATCACAAAAAATACTTGGAGGAAGGAGGCCTGATATCACATAATCCCAGAATAGGATAGACTTGCAACAAAGGGAGGGCAAGAGAAAATATGCTTGATTCTTGGACCACTGTTTATAGGCTTCCTTGAATTTGTGCAGACACTTGGGGTGAACTGACTTTACATGTACATATGTACATACGTACATAACAGTTCCTTGAATTTATACATCTGTGTGTGTGTGTGTGTGTGTGTGTTTGTGTACATATGTATATTGCATGAACGACTCTATCTATTTGTGTGCATTACTACCATGAATGTGTAAGAATGCCAATGAAGTTGCCAAATCATTGATGTTGATGATCTAAATCAACATGAAGTTGAAGAACTATTCTTGAATTGAATCCATTTCTTCTCATTTATGGTCTTCCATCACTTTCAGCTTCGTATATTCGTAATGAAAGCATTCATGTTCCATACTGAACAATACACATCTTTCCAAACCAAAGTGCTTGTCATGGAACTTCTACACCTTAAACTTGGTTTTCATGCCTTTGCAGTCACTGCAAATTACTTAAGCTGGTTCTTCTGTCACATAATGTTTGCAAAGCAAAGCAGTAAAATCAGTTGATGAATGAAGAAAATAATCAAAGCATGATTTATATAGTTACATAATAGCAACCATCATTCTAAATCTATTTCCACCAGAGAGGACAACTTGAGATTCAACTATCAGTGTCCTAAAGCCTCAGTACCAACACTACTCAGTAAAAGATCTCTAGACAAGGAGTATAAGGTAGTCTAGTTCATGATATATATTGCTATTATGCCAGAAATAACAACCAAAAGATGGATCTAACTGAAATCAAGAAGACATTCTTGTGAGATCTTCAAAATCAGTGGAAAGCTGAAAATTGGATAAAGAAAGGAAAAGCACTTTAAGAACAATTAGGGAAAAAAGATAAAACCAGAAAAAGGGGCAATTACACGTTAGATCGGAAAAATCAAGATGAAAACATGACAGATAAGCTAAAAACCAACCATGTGTATTAAATAAATATTTATCTCTTTATTAATTTCATATCCGACTGAAATAGGCATTGATTCATATCATTTATATAATGCATATCATATGTGTGTATTTATATATACATATTTTGTATATTGTATAAGTTGTATAATATATAAATGTTATATTATATATGTTAAGTTATTCCTCTTCCTGTTCCTTGGAAAGATCAAGGACACATTCTATTCCATCTATTTCTTTATTTCCTCATGAATCATATGCTTATGACAATAGCGATAAAATCTTCTCAATTCTTATTAACTGGATGTATTGTATTGATTCTTTTTGAGTAATATATCTGGAAATACCCAGCAATGCTTTATTGGCACCATTTTGGATACAACTGATACATTCCAAAATAACTCTAGCATCTTTATCCTTGGCCATGAACCCACCCCCACTGATTTTGGATTGACTTAACTACTATTTTCAATCCGAACCAAAGAATAATAACATAACAAAAAAAAATCAATAAGAAAATCAATAGAAGTTACGCACTTGAAATTCAATTTCAATTTCTAAACATTTTTCATTGCAAAAGTTGTCATCATGACGTATTATCATACCATCATCACGTTTGAGTTCATTATGTGTTCGTACAATTACAGCTCTAATGACTTTTGATCTTTTAATGGGTATATGTGGCATTGCTTCTTTGATTACAACAATAATTATGTCACCAATGAGCATATTGTTGATTACGAGCTCCTATTATTCGAATAGACATTATTTGCTACATTCAAAAGGATCTGAGGTTGAATCATATATTTTTATTTGAATCTATTATTTCAATGCAAAGAATGAATGACAAAAAGAAAAATTGTCCATCCAAAACATACCTGATATTATCCCTCCAAAAAAATACAATTGTTTTTTCATTCTCAATATCCCTTTCGTTTAATTCTACATTCCTATTGTGCAACTATATGCAATTCATAAAAGGATAGATTAGTTTCTGTTGCTGGCTAAATCTTGCTCTAAGTTTTTGATGACAATACGAGCTAAGCGAGTTGCTTGTGCTCATCATTTCTGCTGATTCCAATGCAAATGCCTAAAAGTTCCTAACTAATGAGTGATGCTGCATTCATACTGTTGGGGATAAATCCCGCTCCTGCCGAAGCTCGGCCCAACGCTCAGCCCAATGTAACCAGTAGCTGCTGAAGAGCTTCAGCGCCAGGCGCCAGGCGCCAGGCCGAGTCCCTAAGACGGCCGAACCGCTTAGAGGCCGAACTCCCCTGCACCAAGGCCCGGGCCGAACCGCCTAGAGGCCGAACTCCCCTGCACCAAGGCCCGGGCCGAACCGCCTAGAGGCCGAACTCCCCTGCACCAAGGTCCGGGCCGAACTGCCTAGAGGACGAACTCCCACCGCCAGCCGAACTTCCTGACGGCCGAGCTCCTTGGACTCCAAGCGGCTGGACTTCTTCAGGAGACGGACTCCTCCCAGACGCCCGTTCGGCCATCCGAGCTCCTCCCGGGTTTTCCCTGCAGCCGAACTCCTTCGGACTTCCCACGGCCGAACTCCTTCGGACCGACTCCAGGCGAGCCCATGCAGCCGAACTCCTTCGGACTTCCCACGGCCGAACTCCTTCGGACCGACCCCAGGCGAGCCCATGCAGCCGAACTCCTTCGGACTTCCCACGGCCGAACTCCTTCGGACCGACTCCAGGCGAGCCCATGCAGCCGAACTCCTTCGGACCGACCCTAGGCGACCGAACTCCTCAGCGAGCCCTGGCCGAACCAACTAGCAACCGAAGTCCTTCAATTGGCCAGCCGAGCTTCTTCGGGCCTCTCAGCGGCCGAACTCTACAGATGGCCGACCCTTCAGCCAGACGAACTCCCCCAGCTTCCCCTTCGGCCGAACTCTGTTACAAGTCCGAACTCCGTTGGATGAACCGTCGCCTGCAGCAAGACCGGACGGCGCCTTCCTTTCCGTACCGGACTCCATGCGGCCGACTACTCGCCGGTATGGCTCCCACGACCTACCGGACGACGCCTTCCTCTCCGTACCGGACTCCATGCGGCCCACGGCTCGCCGGTATGGCTCCCACGATCTACCGGACGACGCCTTCCTCTCCGTACCGGACTCCATGCGGCCCACGGCTCGCCAGTACGGCTCCCACGATCTACCGGACGACGCCTTCCTCTCCGTACCAAGCTCCATGCTGCCCGACGACTCTCTGCCAGACGGCACAGCCGTCACCATCAACTAAGCTCCGCTATAAAAGGACCCCTCCCGACATACTAAGGCTAAGCTCTCTGAACTCTCGACTCTCTAAGCTCTCCTCCCACATCTCTAAGCTCCGGAACTCATTCCGAGCACTCCATTACTGTTGGTCGGAAACTAACTTGACCGTCGGAGGGTCCTGCCGGAGCCACCACCCCACCGGTTCCGGACGGGACTTCGTTTTGCAGGTCCCCGGCGGCGGCTTCCAGCGGCCTCGATTGCGGCGACCTCCGGCGGCGACGGATTTCTGCACCAACAGATTGGCGCCGTCTGTGGGAACGAGGGACTGAACCTTCGAGGTTCCCTTGTTCTTAAAGGAGTGCTCGGCGACGATTTCCCTCCCCTGCTCCGGATCTCTCTTCTCCCTCTTCAGAATTCCTTCTCTGGAAAGAGGAAATGCCCCCCTAGAAGGGCTTCGACGCGGCGCTCGACGGCTTCCGCGGCTCGATCCCCTCCGAGTCCGTCTGTCCCTGCTCCGGCCCCGGTGACTCAGCCCCCGTCAATAACCGCAGTGGATACGGAGCAGTTCAACCAGCTCATCCAGCACGTTCGCGGTCTCACGGAGGCGGTGCAGGCGGTGCTGCACCGACAAGTCCCAGTGCCAGCCCGACCGGCGCGGGACTCTCCGAAGTCGGATGATCCAGTCCAAGAGCGACCGGCCTGGGCAGCCCGACCTCCGATACCCGGATTGGAGAGGCGGAGGAGGGAGAGCCCTTGTTCGGATCATGGATCGACCAAGGGTGAAGCCTCGCGCCCATCTCACCAGAAAGCCTTGGAGATCAGAGACCGGGAGGACCTGCTGGGCCAAAGGCTCTCGGAAATGAACCGGCGAATTGAAGAACTTCGTCCCCCCTCGCGTGGTGATGACGTTCGTGCAGACCCTCCTTTCTCGCAGAAAATCATGCAAGAACCTGTTCCACCGACCTTCGAGCTCCCTCAACTGGAAAGCTACGATGGAACTTCTGATCCGGTTGATCACCTGGGGGCCTTCCGGGCCATGATGCTGCTTCACGGCGCTTCAGATGCCGTGCTGTGCCGAGCCTTCCCGTCTACCTTAAAGGGAGCAGCGAGGAACTGGTACTCGGCGTTGAAGCCCAACACGATCTTCTCTTTCGACCAGATGAGCAGTCGGTTCGCGGCCCACTTCATCAGCAGCCGACGACCGAGCCGAGGTTCAGATTCCCTGATGAGCGTCAAGCAGAAGCAAGGGGAATCCATCCGGACTTACGTCACTCGATTCAACGCCGCGGCATTGGAAGTCCGGGACCTGGACCAGTCTGTCGCGATGGCCGCACTTAAGGGCGGCCTTCAGAAAAATAGCTTGCTGTTCTCTCTGGAAAAAAGGTATCCCAGGGACTTCGCCGACCTGCTGGCTCGAGCCGAGAGATATGCCCGTGCGGAGGAAGCCTTCAAATTGAAAGATGAGGAGCTCGTCAGAACGGGTCGGCTGGGTAAATTCCTCCGGTACCGGCCTGAAGCAGAAAAAGATCGGCTAAGGGCGCTGCCGTAGCCAGACTACAAGAAGGTCGGCCACCTTACGGCGTCATTCACATGGCCCCTGGAAAGATCTCGGTGCATCAGCGATTCGCCGTCTCCCAGCAACAAGAGCTTGCACCAAATTGAGGAGTTCAGCATGAGGAGGTCGTCCACCCCGGAACTTATTGCCGAAGAAATGCGGAGGAATCAGCCTTAGGGAGGAGCCCAATCGCCCCTAAGAGAGAAACGGAGAGCAGGAGTTCCCCCGCTGAAGCGGAATGAAGTTCGGCGCGAGGAAGGCCGAACCCACCTATGAGCCCGTCAGCGAGGAAGCTCCGACAAAGAAGTATGAAGTCCTCCCGCGGAAGCTTCCGCGGGAAAGTGGAACGAGGTTCGGCACAAGTAAGGCCGAACTCACGCTCCAGAATGTCCCCCAAAGGAACCGCCTACAAAGTGTTCACTGAAGGCGGAACGAAGTTCGGGCGAGAAAAGCCGAGCTCCCCTCGAGCTCGTCCGAACAAGAGCAGCAGAAAGTTCTCCCACGGCGGGTCTCGTGGGAAAGAGGAATGAAGTTCGGCTCGAAGAAAAGCCAGGCTCACCCCAAAGCTCGGCATCAAGGTAAAATGAAGCTCGGTGGAAAGCCGAACTCCTCAACTCAACCTCCAAAATAAAGTTCGGCGCTGGCAAGGACGGAACGAAGCCCCCCTCCCGGAAGGTTCCGCAACTACGACCCGCTCCTCTAACTCGAATTCTCGGCAAAGTCGAGAGCCAACCGCCAAGACCTGAAGGACTACGGCCTCTCCAAACATGTGCGATCAAGGAGAAGATCGGCTATAGGCACTGCCGTAACTGGAAAGGTCAAGAAGGTTGGCCGTCCCGCGGCGTCGTCAACGCCACCCCGGGGAGGAGCTAGGAGCTAGCTACATCGGTGATTGTCATCCCCAGCGACAAAGTCAAGAGAAGCATGGTCCAAATTATGAAGGCCGGCAGGAGATAGAGGAGGTCGTCTGGACGGGACTTGCTGCTCGAGGGAGCTCCGAGGAACAACACCCCGTCGACCCCTCAAACGAGAGCGCGCTGTCCACGACTTCCCTTCGGTAAAATCCTCCCCTCTGCAAATATTATTTCTGGATGCGAAATCTATGCGATGACAGGAAAGGAAGCAGTCGGCCGCGTTAGGAACAGGAGGAGAACCTCGTCCTAGCGTGAGCAAAGTCGAAGGCCCCGTCCACAAAGGACGGGATGGGGGGAGAAGCGAGGACGACGGTCCTCATGTGCCCCCACAGCCGGCTAGGAACAGGAGGAGAACCTCGTCCTAGCGTGAGCAAAGTCGAAGGCCCCGTCCACAAAGGACGGGATGGGGGGAGAAGCGAGGACGACGGTCCTCATGTGCCCCCACAGCCGGCTAGGAACAGGAGGAGAACCTCGTCCTAGCGTGAGCAAAGTCGAAGGCCCCGTCCACAAAGGACGGGATGGGGGGAGAAGCGAGGACGACGGTCCTCATGTGCCCCCACAGCCGGCTAGGAACAGGAGGAGAACCTCGTCCTAGCGTGAGCAAAGTCGAAGGCCCCGTCCACAAAGGACGGGATGGGGGGAGAAGCGAGGACGACGGTCCTCATGTGCCCCCACAGCCGGCTAGGAACAGGAGGAGAACCTCGTCCTAGCGTGAGCAAAGTCGAAGGACCCCGTTCCACGAAGGACGGGATGGGGGGAGAAGCTCGAGGACGACGGTCCGGATGTGCCCCCACAGCCCGTTAGGAACAAGAGGAGAACCTCGTCCTAACGTGAGCAAGGTTCAAGGCCTAGCCACAGAGTCTACGGCAAGCTTCACTACAGAAGACGAGGTCTCCTTCGGACCTCAGCTTCAACTTCGGTGTCAGCATCAGCGGGAGACGGGATCTCCCCCAAGCGATCATAACCTTGACTGCAAAAGAGGAGGTCTCCCCCGAATCGACTTCGGTTGATGAAGTCGCCCCCGATGTCAACTCCGACCCTGACCACGGGGGGCGACATTGACTTCCGGCCTCAACGTCGACTTCATCACCAATTTTGGCTGGAAACGAGTTCCCACTTCAACTCCAAACATCGACTGAAGATGAGGTCTCCCCCAAGCCTCAGCCTCAACTTCAGCGTCAATCTTGGCTGGAGATGAGACCTCCCCGAGCTTCAGCTGCAACCAATGCGGAGCCTGGAAGAAGACTTCGGCAGTCGCCTGTTTTGGTACTCCCTTCCTTCAATTTTTGAACTCGGGAGTGGGGGGGCTACTGTTGGGGATAAATCCCGCTCCTGCCGAAGCCCGGCCCAACGCTCAGCCCAATGTAACCAGTAGCTGCTGAAGAGCTTCAGCGCCAGGCGCCAGGCCGAGCCCCTAAGACGGCCGAACTGCTTAGAGGCCGAACTCCCCTGCACCAAGGTCCGGGCCGAACTGCCTTAGAGGCCGAACTCCCCTGCACCAAGGTCCGGGCCGAACTGCCTAGAGGACGAACTCCCACCGCCAGCCGAACTTCCTGACGGCCGAGCTCCTTGGACTCCAAGCGGCTGGACTTCTTCAGGAGACGGACTCCTCCCAGACGCCCGTTCGGCCATCCGAGCTCCTCCCGGGTTTTCCCTGCAGCCGAACTCCTTCGGACTTCCCACGGCCGAACTCCTTCGGACCGACCTCCAGGCGAGCCCATGCAGCCGAACTCCTTCGGACTTCCCACGGCCGAACTCCTTCGGACCGACCCCAGGCGAGCCCATGCAGCCGAACTCCTTCGGACTTCCCACGGCCGAACTCCTTCGGACCGACTCCAGGCGAGCCCATGCAGCCGAACTCCTTCGGACCGACCCTAGGCGACCGAACTCCTCAGCGAGCCCTGGCCGAACCAACTAGCAACCGAAGTCCTTCAATTGGCCAGCCGAGCTTCTTCGGGCCTCTCAGCGGCCGAACTCTACAGATGGCCGACCCTTCAGCCAGACGAACTCCCCCAGCTTCCCCTTCGGCCGAACTCTGTTACAAGTCCGAACTCCGTTGGATGAACCGTCGCCTGCAGCAAGACCGGACGGCGCCTTCCTTTCCGTACCGGACTCCATGCGGCCGACTACTCGCCGGTATGGCTCCCACGACCTACCGGACGACGCCTTCCTCTCCGTACCGGACTCCATGCGGCCCACGGCTCGCCGGTATGGCTCCCACGATCTACCGGACGACGCCTTCCTCTCCGTACCGGACTCCATGCGGCCCACGGCTCGCCAGTACGGCTCCCACGATCTACCGGACGACGCCTTCCTCTCCGTACCAAGCTCCATGCTGCCCGACGACTCTCTGCCAGACGGCACAGCCGTCACCATCAACTAAGCTCCGCTATAAAAGGACCCCTCCCGACATACTAAGGCTAAGCTCTCTGAACTCTCGACTCGCTCTCCTCCTCACATCTAAGCTCCGGAACTCATTCCGAGCACTCCATTACTGTTGGTCGGAAACTAACTTGGCCGTCGGAGGGTCCTGCCGGAGCCACCACCCCACCGGTTCCGGACGGGACTTCGTTTTGCAGGTCCCCGGCGGCTTCCAGCGGCCTCGATCGCGGCGACCTCCGGCGGCGACGGATTTCTGCACCAACACATACCAATCTCTCAATCCCAGCTTGTGAGTCCATTACAAACTAGGGACGTTCAAAAAGCTCAAAACATCAAATCAAAAGCAGCAGCAAAACTATCGAAATCCCAAAAATCCAAGACCATCGCATACGCCCGCAAATCTACGCCCTAGACTCGTACGAATAACATATACATATATATCGATCGATCAACGAAAGGAATGTACAGATGAAAGAAGGCACCTTGGAGCTCGGGAATGTATTGGGAGTGGCGAAAGAGAAGGATGGCGGTATCAGAGTCGGCGATGGATCGGAGGGACTTGAGAAGGTTCCGGAGGCCTCTGAGCCTCAGGAAGGAGAAATCGGCCGAGGCGTCACGGAGGCCGGAGCGAAGCGCCAGCATGACGTCCCGGTACAGCCTCCGGCGGTCAAGGGAGGACAGCAGCTTCCCCAACGGCGGCTCCACCGCCGTGCACGGCGGCGCTTCGGGTGGAACGGTGGGCGGCCTCGATATCGTGCCATCACCGCCGGACCACTGGTTTTTCCATTTGAGGTACATGGTCGACGGCCTCGCCGATCGACGGGCATCGAGTTCGTGTCATATATATATATATAATATAAGAGATGGTGTGGCTGTGAGTGCGGTTGGTCTGTTGTGGAAATGGACCAATCGGGTTTTGTTATCGGTTGGGCGGTCCAATCAACGGTATGCGGATGTGGGCCCGCCAAATCAATGGGTAGGTCCGGGTTCCTGGGTAGTCTTTGGAGGGCCTTTTAAGGCCGTCAACAGGCCCAATAGCGCTTGGTGCTTTAAATCAAGAAAATCCCTTATCATCATTGGTATCGGTACTACTACTTTATGTGCAGGTAAAACGCTCACTCAGTTATATTTTATGGTGACCAGTATTTTTTTTTAAATATAAATTTTCCAAAAATAGGGAAGAGATGGACACAGCCGAGAGAATAGAATACTGCTATCTCTCTCATAAATGATTTGGGCCCCACTACACGTTCAATTGGAGCCTTCACTTCTTAGAAGTCCGGCTTCAGTGCGTTCTCTTTGCATTAATCAACCATATCATGCTGGGAACTTCCTCAAGAATGGATTTTAGGACGGCAGGCGTCCTACCGAACTCTTCTGAAACCATTTAATTTGTGGAGCAGCTCTTTCGAAGCTATTTTCACATTAGCATTACTCGCACCAAGTACGAGACTTATTGCTTTCTCTACTGCTATGAGAAGCTTCAAAACATTCTGTCCTCTTTCTCTCGGGTATCCTTTACGTGACTTGCCAAGCTACAAATACATGATAAAGGTGTGGAAGGAGGTTGAGGAGTCCATTAATTACCAATTTGAATTCCGTTCTTTTTTCCCGAAAGGCATGGAGAACCCACGAGCCACCCATGGAGGATTGAGGCAGTAGTATTATAGATAAGTTTAGACTAGGCATGGTCTGTTACTTAATCGGTCAAACCTATATAACTGCAAGGTACAAAATGAACGTGTGTTTGATGGGCCCTAATCGACGCTTTGGGCTTGGGCGTCCAAGGGCTTACAGTTCTGGGCCATTACGGGTTCTACGGACCTAACATATATAGTGTAGGTCAAGTTGACCCGGTGGCAAGCCTAGCCTCTAGCGCAAGCACGAGAGATACAAGGAATTGACTGGGGTCAAAGGTAAAGATCTCAGACTAGATAATTTGGTGGGCTGGCTGCGTTGAGTAAGCAACAATCATATAAGCATGTTGGAAACATCTAAAATGACCTAGTTCTCATCTATAAGTGAATGCTTTGTGCTTTCAACTTTTTAAACGTATCATCAGACTTCAAAACCATACTGATGTCAAACACGTGTTGGATCTTGCATGAAATATTTCATAAGGAAAATCTTGCAAGGAATTATGATCGTGCGATACAAGCTGGTTCGATAGAGGTAGTCTTTGCAAGTAAGCAGATGCTGATAACGTAACATAGCGAGGCGTACAATTAGACATGTTTTTATGGGTAGAGCCGTGTTATATTGGTGGAGGGGGTGCACAAAAGTGTTTGGCATGATCTGTTTGAGATGGTCTAATACATAAATTTTCAACTTTTGGGAAGCATTCGAAAATCAACTGAAAAAATGAGACTATTCTTTTGATGCATAAAAAGATATATTATTCTATTATTACTCGTATATTGACAAATTGGACCTATTTCTCAAAAAGTAAATTAATTTTTATGTATTTATATGTCATTGATTTCATAATTTTCAAGATTGTGATTACAAATAAGCTGATTTACTTGATGTGTTATTGTATTAACGATTATAGTAAAACAGCTCTTAAAACTTTACCTCTTTGTGTGAAAAAAATTAGCTTTGCTCCTGCATGCCTTTCAGCATTGATGGGTTGCACATATATAAATAATATTCAAGGCCATATAATTTGCAGGATAGAAATAATAAAGGCCATGCGTACTATATAATTTACTAAATTGAATTGAGATTCTATTGATTTGTGGCGAAATAAAACTTGCATTCGTAGTAAGCACGACCTGAAAGTAATTTCTACAATGCAAAGTGGTTTAAGCAAGATGCACGTTAGCTATGTTTTGCGATAAATCAGGAGGAAAAAAAAAAAAATGATGAAAAATTGGTTCTAGGATTTAATGCTTAAGTTACGCGATCATACAATACGATCAAAAAATCTTGAACCACACATCATGTTCCAAAATCCAATAGATTTATTATATAATTTAAAAATATTAAGAATTTTCCTTTCATGCCACGCACTGCATCACATGTTTTAAGGGACTTTAACATGGGACTCCAACCATATTAGATAACAAGTTATCCGAACATGGATTTCCATGCCTGTAACGATCATCTGCTCAAACTTCCTTTTTTTTTTTTTTTTTTTTAATTCCTTATTTTGAAATAATATGCTCAAGCTATTTCTACTGAACTCAAAGCATTAAGACAGGGCGAAGAGCAACACTATGACAGTTTTGGCTACCCTCTATTACATTACTTAAATAAATAATATGAAAAAAATAATAAACATTATTTTCTATTATTGTTACCTGCTTCGTTATAATATTAATAACAGTCATTATTTACTCCCAAAAATTATATATCATTTTATGTAATAGATCTTATTTTATTGCCATAGATCATCGGGTTTCATGATAACAGCCATCGTTTCGGTGATTATTTTGGCACGAAAATTTTTTAAAATGACGGTGCAAACGGTTTCCATGTGGGCCATTATAACGGGACAATGCGTTGTTTAAATCCTTTCTTATAACAAATTTTAAGTACTACTCCAAAAAAAAATTAAGTGGTGGAGACACATGACACGTATATATGTACATATAATACTGCTAGAAAAAAAAAAAATTTGGTGCCTCAGAACAATACCTCTAGGTCTGTGTAGATGGTTGGAACAATTAAAAAGAAAAAGCTGCAAAGCAAAAGGACAAAAGGAGGGAGTAAAAAAGAAGAAAAGCAAGTAAGGAGACAGAGAGACAGACGGAGAGGCGGATCAGACCACACCTTTCCACTTTAATGGCTTGCTGCTTACGTTACCAAACATCATCCACCGGACCGCAATAATCCCCCCCTCCACCTCGGCGCAGTCCCGACCCCCGGCCCGGCCGAAAGCGCCGACCCGGCCCGGCCGCCCTGCCCCCCGGCGGCCCGGCAGGCCACCGACACGTGTCAGTCGGGCGCCCGTCACCGGGCCCGCGCGGGGACCGGCAATAGATGGCGTCCGGGTCATCGACGCCCGACAGGACACGTGGCGGGCCTTCGGCTCTCGGTTCGATGTGGTGCGCTTTTTCCGGGCGGGCCGGTTCCCATGGGCCGACATTCTCTGCCTGTTTCGGCGTGTTTTAATAAACTCGGATTTTTCTCCCTGGTGCAGGGTAGAGGCAGTATTTAATCTCGGGTTAGAAGGGAAGTTGATAAGCATACTCTCCTTGACGTAACATCTCTCAAATAAGATAACGTCCCAAAATGGCTCTCCGGCGGTGGATTTACTGATGAATGGAGTGCTTGTATCGATTTCTTTAATGTTTTTGAAGTGGGGTTATGATTGCGATCCATCGGCTTTTGTCGCTTTTTCTGGGGGTGTGGGTCACACGTGATTGGGTAATTAGTGGTGTTTAAGGAATCATGTCTCCCCTTAATAAATGACAGCAGACCAAATTAAGTAAAGAGAATCCACGTGGGATTTCCGTAATCTCTTTTTTTTTTTTTTTTGGGTAAGATCCGTGAAATCTTATTTGTTACTATTACTCCTTTTTAGGATAGAAACGAGTCCCATCCGTGTATAACTAACGACTGTACCTGAATGTAATTGTAGGGGACGAAATACTGGAGATAATAATAATATTTCAAGACTCCAAGCCCGGAATCTTTGCTTGTGAGCAAAGGGATACGAGGTAACAAACAGGTCTCAAATTATATTTGAAAATACCTGTTTGAAAAATATGACATCTTGCTTTGGAACGAAACGTGACTGACTGCACGAGTTTGAGGTATCTATATAGCATACCTTAGATGATTGGAAAGCAAGAACTTATGACATACGTGGTAGAGGATTGGACGGCAGACACTCAACAGTCAACCGTCAACAACTAGGAATTAATCCATTATGAAGGTTTGGCATCGTTTCAAGCACAATTTTTTTAAGAAAAAAGCATAATTAAATTTCACAAGTGTGGAACATGAGTTGGATTTAGGTCCCAAAGCCTGGGCTCAAAACGAGTGAAGAAAATATTAAGAGCTATTTCTCAATATATAGGATTTCGATCTTGAATTCGTTTGGTTTGTAAAATTTTTTTTTTTAGAAAATAAATTTTTAGAAAGTAATCTATTAAAAAATTATTTTTTAAAAATATAATTTGACACATAGAAAAATGACTTGCAAGATAGTTTATGTTTGATTAAATATCTATTTTCATAAAAAAAAATAGCACAAAATATCTATTATATCCTTAATAGATAGTAAAGCACACATTTTGACTTCTAAATTTTATATAAATAATAATATTATATTTATATTAATTTAAATATAATATTAATTTATTATATTAATATAATAGTAATATATATTAATATTATATTAATTTTTAATATAATAAATTTATTAATATATATAAATATTATATTTAATATAATATTATATTAATATAAATATTAATATATTAATATAGATATTACATTAATATTAATAAAAATTTATATTAGTATAAATATTATATTATATCAATATAAATATTAGGAATATATCACCATTCAATATTTCATCTTAACCATCCATTGATATTTTAAGAATTTCAATCATAAATCTTAAAAAAATATTTTTTTTAAAAAAGACATCACTTTTTATTCCATGAAAAATTTCAAAATCTATCTTTTCTATGAATTTCTACTTTTCAATAATTTTTTCATTCTCTCTTCTCTTGAAATTCTAAAAGAATAAGAAATTTTTTCTTCATTTTTAAAAAATCATCTCTTTCTTCCTTTATTTTCTATGAACCAAACGACAGATCTATTCTAAATGCAGCATTTGTCATTTAAAAAATTGGTCTGATTTATAAGATAAACAAAAAAAAAAAAAAAAAAAAAGGAGGTTATTCCCCACCAAGCTGCAAGCAGCCTTGGAACATAACATAGAAATGTGCCCAGTTGACCTTTAGCTTCATAAGATCCCAAATATAAGTGGATTACTGGATACTATGGTCCGATGATTTTACTAATTGGACCATTTGGCAGCTACCATATAAGTCGGTAAATTACTTGAGATTTATTGTTCCAGATCTAACTGAATTGTCAGAGCAAGTCGGTCATGACTTTAGTAGAGCTAGACTTATCCTAACAAATAGATTGCCCGAGACCAAACCAAAAAAAAAAAAAGAATGAAAAATATCTCGACCGACTCATAACATCCAAATTCAATCCAGATCCACTGAATAATTGACTTGTCACTGGATCCAATCCAAAACCCATGCCAGACAAACTTTGGTCCTCACACTCCTAACGTTACCATCTAACCTACAAACCTACAAGTTGTCGTCCTAGCAAGTCCCCGGTGGACCACCAGATCCTTGGAATTAATTGCCCATACAAGGGTGTACCCCAGCTTTGCGTGATCCCTCGGGGCCACTCAGACCATCACCATCCATCTAACGATCCCATATATGCACCAGTCGGCCGGGCAACTCGCGCCCAATGGACCCCAAACTTACCCCTTTGGATCCATCCTCCCATCCAAATGCTTGCATCCATGTTACCATCATCCAATGCCAATCTTAGATCCAAATCTAGAGAAATGGTCAATGTGTGAAGGACTAGTAGTGGGCATTTCGTGATCTCTACGGCAGTGGGACGTGCACTGCCACCCCACGTCAAGGATAGCGACCTCTCCAACCTTCTCTAGCTGTGAGAGTGATACCATACTAACAAAAGCGAAAGCAATCTCCATGGTTGAAAAGGGGGGCATGTAACAGTTTCGTTTCTGATAGATATGGTGAAAGATTCCGATGCCACGCGCTTGTCCCTTAGCTCGTAAATTCTATAGCCAGGGAAGCCGGTTTCTCGATGGGTTAATTGCTTGATGGATGCGGGGATACACAACTCCCTTTGTTTGCTTGCAAACAGAATCTTACAATTGGGTTTGACCTTCAGTTAGCTAGGGTTGAGGGGAAGGGGAATATGTGGTTGGGGTTGAGCGTAAAAGGTCATCACGTACCTCTTGTGTGAGGCTAGCTTGTCTTATCTACACGAGGAATTTTTGTCTATTGCAACGGCTGAATATAGAGATAAATGGTGCCATAAATTGAATCGTATCTTTTATTGCATAACATGTCGGAGACTAGAAACTGATATCAAGATAATAGTTACCTCCAAATTCTATAAAATATTTTATATTCTGACATTTTAAGCTATACTTATATTAGAATAATGTGATCATTCTTTTATATACAAAAAAAAAAAAAAAAAAAAATGCAACTGACATATATTGTATCAAATTATTGAAAAAAAATATTTATTATTTATTTATTGCTATCAAAGGCATAAGTGTAGAGTTAGTGTAGGCTTTATTAATCGTAAAGAGTCTAAAATAGAGTTAATGTTTGTATTGTCTAAGTTTAAACAAAATAGCTTAGTTTGTTTTGCAAAACAAAAAAAACGAAACCAAAGTTTGAGGAAAATGCCTTTTACAAAGGCCGGTCGGTAGCTTGATTGGCTTCCTTAATAAAGTTACGAAAAACATTCCCTTCAAGATCTATAAGCATTAAGCTAGAATAAATGATTAATGGGTGTTGGTGCAGAAACTGATCGTCGTCGGAGATTACTGGAGTCGACGCTGCTGAGGTCGCCGTCGGGGATCTGTAAAACAAAGTTCCGTCCGAAGCTGATGGGGATGGCTCCAGCAGGATCCTCCGATGCTCAAGTCAGCCCTGGCCAACAGGAATGGAGTGCTCGGAATGAGTTCCGGAGCTTAGAGAGGAAAAGGAGAGCTTAGAGATCAGAGAGATTAGCCTTAGCGTATCTAGAGGGATCCCTTTTATAGCAGAGCTTGATGGTGATAGCTGCAGCCGCGTGCTGACGGACCGCTCGAGGTTCGGCGGAGCCAGTCTCACGGAAAGATGTCGTGTGCGGCGGGTTGATGGTGACAGCTGCAGTCGCGTGCTGGCGGGCCGCTCGAGGTTCGGCGGAGCCAGTCTCACGGGATGGTGACAGCCGTCACCACCTCATAGCGGGTCGCTATCACTCGGTAGACCGATGGTGATGGCTGCAAAGCTTGCGGCGGATGAAGGTTTGAAGGCCTTCGTCGTGTGCCCATTTCGGAGGAGCTCGGGCTCTTAGCTTGGAGGGGAGGAAGTTCGGCTCCTATAGGCGTCTGGCTGGAGGTATGCAGCTAAGGCTCATCTATTGAGGAGTTTAGCCGCTGGAAATCCGAAGCTCTTGAGAGTTCGGCCGAATGTTGGACTTCGGCTGAGGCTCGTCAGCTGAGGAGTTCGAGGAGCTCGACCGCTAAGCAGTTCGGCCGTCTGAACGGGTCCATGGAAGCTCGGACGCTAGGAGTTCGAGGAGCTCGATCGCTAAGCAGTTCGACTGCCTGAACGGATCTGTGGAAGCTCGGACGTTAGGAGTTCGAGAAGCTTGGCCGCTAAGCAGTTCGACCGACTGGAGCGGTTCGATCCTGACGCTGGAAGTCCGAAGAAGCTCGGTGGCTGAGTTCGGCTAGGGCCGGGCTGCTGAAGCTCTTCTGCGGCTACAGGTTGCATTAGGCCGAGCATCGAGCTAGACTTCGACGGGAGCAGGATTTATCCCCAACACTAACCCCCCCACTCTCGAGTTCGAAAATCGAAGGAAGGGAGTGCAGGAAAGGCGACTGCCGGAGTCTTCCTCCGAGCTCTGTGCTGGTCTAGGTCGAAGCTCGGGGGGATCTTGCCTCCAACTAAAGTTGATATCGAGGTTGAAGCCCGGCGAAGATCCCATTTCCAGCCGGGGTTGACACGGTTGCTTTCTCTAGCCAAGGTCGATGTTGAAGCTCTCCAATCGAGGTTGACATGATAGCTTTCTCTAGCCGAGGTCGATGTTGAAGCTCTCTGACCGAGGTCGTCGCGGGCCTTACCTCTATCCGAGGTTACTCAGACGCTCTGGCCGAGGTTGATGCGGGCGCTCGGGGGAGATCTTATCTCCTACTACCGAAGTTGGCCCAGTCCCTCGGGGGAGATCTTATCTCGAGCAGCCGAGGTCGAAGTGCGCGCTCGGGGGAGATCTTATCTCCTACGGCCGAGCCTTCCCTCGAGGAAGATCTTATCTCCTGCGGTCGAGATCGAAGTGCACGCTCGGGGGGAGATCTTATCTCCTGTAGCCGAGCTTTCCTCGGGGGAGATCTTATCTCCTACCGTCGAGCCTTCCTCGGGGGAGATCTTATCTCATGCGGTCGAGGTTGAAGTGCGCGCTCGGGGGAGATCTTATCTCCTGCGGTCGAGCTTCCCACGCTTGGGAGAGATCTTATCTCCTGCGGTTGAGCTTCCCTCGGGGGAGATCTTATCTCCTGCGACCGACGTCGAAGTGCACGCTCGGAGGAGATCTTATCTCCTACGGTCGAGCTTCCCTTGGGGGAGATCTTATCTCCTGCGGCCGAGGTCGAAGTGCGTGCTCGGGGGAGATCTTATCTCCTACGGCCGAGCTTTTCCTCAGGAGAGATCTTATCTCCTTACAGCCGAGCCTTCCTCGGGAGAGATCTTTATCTCCTGCAGCCGAGCTTTCCTCGGAAAAGATCTTATCTCCTGCAGTCGAGGTCGAAGTGCGCACTCGGGGAGATTATCTCCTACGGTCGAGCTTTCCTCGGGGGAGATCTTATCTCCTGTAGTTGAGGTCGAAGTGCGCGCTCGGGGGAGATCTTATCTCCTGCGGCTGAGCTTCCCTCGGGGGAGATCTTATCTCCTGTGGTCGAGGTCGAAGTGCGCGCTCGGAGGAGATCTTATCTCCTGCGGCCGAGCTTTCCTCGGGGGAGATCTTATCTCCTGCCGTCGAGTCTTCCTCGGGGGAGATCTTATCTCCTGCAGCCGAGGTCGAAGTGCGCGCTCGAGGAAGATCTTATCTCCTACGGCCGAACTTCCCTCAGGAGAGATCTTATCTCCTACGGTCGAGGTCGAAGTGCGCGCTCGGAGGAGATCTTATCTCCTGCGGTCGAGCTTTTCCTCGGGGGAGATCTTATCTCCTGCGGCCGAGGTCGAAGTGCGCACTCGGAGGAGATCTTATCTCCTGCAGTCGAGCTTCTAAGGCTTCTGACCTGCCCCCGTTAGCACGAGGTCCCCCGCCAGTTCCCAATACGGTAACTATTTGACTGCTCCATCCCCTGTTACCGCAGTTTCTGCGTCAGGGAATAACATTATTGGAAGAAAAGAATTTTATCGAAGGGAAGTTACGGGCAGCACATCTCCATTTGAGGGGTCGTCGGGGCATTGTTCCTCAAAGCTCCCTCCCTCGGGCAGTAAGTCCCGTCCAGACGACCTCCTCTATCCCATGCTGGCCTTCTCGATTTGGAGCAAGCTCTTGGCTATGTCGCTGGGAGCCGACGAACCATCGATGTACCAAGCTCCTCCCTGGGGTAACGTTGATGATGCTGTGAGACGGTCGACCCAGGAGTTTCTGATTACGACAGCGCCCTTAGCCGACTTTCTCCAGCCGCTCCTTCCTGACGAGCTCCTCAATTTCGTCTCGCAGTTGGATGCATTTCTCAACATCGTGGCCGTGGTCGCGATGGTAGGCACAGTACGACCGCGCTTATTTAGGAGAGACCGTAAACCTTCTGGTCTTGGCAGCTGGCTCTTAACATCGTTGAGAATTCGAGTTAGAAGAGTGGGACGTAGTTGCGGAACCTTTCGGATGGACTTCTTCGCGTCCTTTTGTTAGGGCCTCCTTGGTGGCGAGCTCAAGGAGTTAGGGATTGTAAAACCTGCAGAAGAACTTTATGCGCAGTTGTCGAAGCTTCCTTGAAGTCATACTCGAGAGGGAGTCCTCGCTTGCCCTAGGACGGTTATGAGCTCGGCCGAACTTCGTCTCACATTGTGTGAAATCTTTGTAGGAGGCTTTCTTGGTGACATAATCGGGCTGGAGTTCCGCCTCACTTGCGCCGAACTTCATTCTGCCTTCTCGCGAAAGCCTCCGCGGGAGGACTAATGCCCCTTCCTCGATGATGAGCTTCGAGGTAAAGTACGGCCTCACTTGCGTCGAACTTTATTCCATTTTTCCGTGAAACCCTCCACGGGAGAACTTCCTCTGCTGCTTTTGTCCGATCTTCCTTGACGACGATGAGCTCGTGGGAGAGCTCGGCTTTGCTTGCCCGAACTTCACTCCGGCCTCACTTACGCCGAACTTCATTCCATTTTTCTACGAGACCCTCCATGGGAGAATTTTCTCTGCTGCTTTTGTCCGATCTTCCTTGACGACAATGAGCTCGTGATCACTCCACCTCCTGTGAATTCTTTGTAGTGGTTTTCTTGGTGTCATACCCGAGCAGAAGTTCGGCCTCACTTGCGCCGAACTTCGTTCCGCTTTTCCGCAAAAGCTTCCGTGGGAGGACTTCATACTCCTTTGTTGGGGCTTCCTCGATGACGGGCTCGAGGGGGAGTACGGCCTTGCTTGCGCTGGGAGGTCGTGACCGCGGTCGAACTTCATTCCGTCTCCTTCGAACTTCCTTGATGACGAGTTTGAGGAAGAGCTCGGCGTCGCTTGCCCGAGCTTCATTCCACCTCATGTGACTTTTTCGTAGGTGGCTCCCTTGGTGTCATACCCGAGCGGAAGTTCGGCCTCACTTGCGTCGAACTTCATTCCGATGATGAGATTTCAGGGAAAGTTCGGCCTTGCTACCGCCGAACTTCATTCCGCTTTTCTGCTCGCGGCAAACTCCATTCCGCTTTCCTGCGGAATCTTTCTCGCGCCAAACTTCATTCCGCTTCTGCGGAAGAACTTCTGCTCTTATGCGGAAGAACTTCTGCTCTCCGTTCCTCTCCTAAGGGCGATTGGTATGCCCAAATGCTCTTTCTTAGGACCGATTCCTCGCATTTTTCTGGCAAAGTCTCCGTCGAAGATTGTCACACGGCCTGTATCACCTCGACGGGGCCACGAACCCATCCGACAGGTTGATCTGCTCTACATCTACGGTGGCTTCGGATGGAGCCTGGGCTACCGGGGCTGTAATAGAAGCAGGCGTACCTGGCGCGCAGGATGCCGATTGCTGCGTCGAAGCTCTCCTGGGGGCATTTTCTCTTCGGGAGAGAAAGGGGAGATCTTCGAAGAGGGAAAAGAAGAGTCGTCGAGCACTCCTTTAAGAACAAGAGAACCTCGAAGGTTCGAGTACCCCTCCTTCTAGCGCCAATCTGTTGGTGCAGAAATTGATCGTCGTCGGAGGTTGCTGGAGTCGAGGCCGCTGAGGTCGTCGCCGAGGACCTGCAAAATAAAGTCCCATCCGGAGCCGATGGAGGTGGCTCCGGCAAGACCCTCCGACGCTCAAGTCGGCCCTGGCCAACAGAAATGGAGTGCTCGGAATGAGTTCCGAAGCTTAGAGAGGAAAAGGAGAGCTTAGAGATCAGAGAGATTAGCCTTAGCGTATCTGGAGGAGTCCCTTTTATAGCGGAGCTTGATGGTGATAGCTGCAGCCGCGTGCTGGCGGGCCGCTCGAGGTTCGGCGGAGCCAGTCTCATGGGAAGGTGCCGTGTGCGGCGGGTTGATGGTGACAGCTGCAGTCACGTACTGGCGGGCCGCTCGAGGTTTGGCGGAGCCAGTCTCACGGGATGGTGACAGCCATCGCCGCCTCATAGCGGGTCGCTATCACTCGGTGGACTGATGGTGATGGCTACAGAGCTTGCGGCGGATGAAGGTTTGAAAGCCTTCGTCGTGTGCCGATTTCGGAGGAGCTCGGGCTCTTAGCTTGGAGGGGAGGGAGTTCGGCTCCTATAGGCGTCTGGCTGGAGGTATGCAGCTAAAGCTCGTCCGCTGAGGAGTTCGGCCGCTGGGAATTCGAAGCTCTTGAGAGTTCGACCGAATGTTGGACTTCGGCTGAGGCTTGTCAGCTGAGGAGTTCGAGGAGCTCGGCCGCAACGAGTTCGAGGAGCTCGGCCGCTAAGCAGTTCGATCGATTGGAGCGGTTCGGTCCTGATGTTGGGAGTCCGAAGAAGCTCGGCGGCTGAGTTCGGCTAGGGCCGGACTGCTGAAGCTCTTCTACGGCTATAGGTTGCGTTAGGTCGAGCATCGAGCTAGACTTCGATGGGAGCAGGATTTATCCCCAATAATGGGTAAATGCTGAAATCTATGGTACTGAAAGACCAGAGCACATAGTGGTACTCACAACATCAAAAGCATGATGGAAGTCCAGCTTAATAAAAGATTGGGATTAGGATGGGCATGTAATGACTATTGCTTTCATTATACATAGATGAGGACGAGAGATGGAGATTAAAAATTAAAAAAAAAAAAAAAAAAAAAAGACTCGGTTACATGTGCATGCGCGTAACATTGAGATTGCTGTCATCTTACGTACCTCCACCCATATTAGATATAAGTCGTAGTGATTCATGCTCCCGCATTGACACGGTGTTCCGATCTCATTGAGTCTAAACCTCATCAATGTTGAAGTATGTTTCTTATATAAATTATACTGTCTATGCAACTAATTAAAATCCCGGACTATAGTCATGTTGGTCTTTTGTGTGCCACCTAAATAGGCTATAGAGCAGTTATAGGCCATGTACATCGTCATGCTTATTAGAAACAAAAAGAAGGGAAAGATTTGGAGTTTCCAGTCAAAGAATTTATGATATTTGCAATTTTATCTAGAATATGCTTTCTAATAGTTATTTAGGTTATATTGATTGGGTGCTATCACTTTTCGAATACATATAGTTCAAATATTTCAATAAGGTAGAACTAAAAGCACATCATCACTGCTAGGTTAATAATTTTTTTGTTGAAATTGAAACAAAGCATATATATATATATATATATATATATATATATATATATATATATATATATATATATATATATATATATATATGCACTCCATATTATTTTTTAGAACTTGTGTCCAATATCTATATATACCCTTGGTTTAACTTTAACACAACTGGTTACTAAATAACAGAAATATAATACAAAAAAGTGCAAATATAGCTATTGCAAGCCCTCGTTGAAATCCCATTAAGAATACAATGAATATATATATATAATAAAAAAAATAATTATAAGCTAGTCAAAATCAATTTCTATTGGATTGATCTACACTTATGTCTACCGAGCTAATCCATGATGTTTTGACTAAGTAGCATAAATTTGATGGAGCGTCTACAGTCTTGCACAAGCCCGTATTGAACTTTCATTATTTATTAAAATATTTTTAATAAATTTATTTTTTAAAATATTAATCATCTAGGATAAGAAAGTAGATTACTACTTATAACATGAGATTATCTTGTGGGTCTTTCAAATCTACTAAGCATAATTAGATTTCTACGCGGAATGAAAAGGAGACAAGTTTTCTAATATTTTCACAACCATTAATGGCAACCATTATGAGCTTGGTGGTCCAATAACCTCCACGTATAAAGATGGTACTCATGATGCACTGAAACATGATTATATGGGGAAGAAGGGGGGCTCAAAGTCCTCGTTGTAGCAATAAAAGTCATCTCATATATTTACTTACATTAGCACCACGTTAATATTAATGCATAAACTTAAGTTAAACAATCATGTTAGTTACCTTGAAGCGAACTTAATTAGATACGAATTATCAAGAATCGAACCCTGAACAACTTAATCAAGGAATTGTGCATGAAAATTTTTGGGTTGGTCCATGTAAACCATTCATTTTTCTGCATAAAAAATTAATCGGAAGCCAGTCCTTCGGAGGAAGCACCTAACTTTAAATATCCCTAACTTTTTCTATAGATACTTCTAAAAAGTACAAACTCTTGGTTTTTTCAAAGGGCAATACTCATACATGATAGAGTGACGACTTTTTCCACGTAGAGAGGAGTTGGTCACTACATCATTTCGCTTTCTATTGGACTCACATGGTTATCCTGTTGGGCTGATGTTAACTCGCTGCCCGTCTTTTTGCCAGCTCTCTTTCCGCAAAGAAATGCAATGAAAACTCGAGGAAAAGAAGCACCTTTTGATGCCATTGACCTTGCTGTGAACGGCCATGATGGAAGGGAACACATCTAAAAGCTCGAGGGGACAAAATTATAGGCCTTGATGCGAAGAATAATGGGGAAGGCCTTTGTGTTTGTAGCAGCAAGTGGTGGACCCCGCTGCCTCCTCTCTCTTACTCTCCGTGCTCTACCAACCTAGGAGATGGTGGTGGGGAGGTTAAGGGCTTCCCAAGGCCACATCCATGGAGTTATTATAAGGGCAGGCATAGAAACAAAGGAGGAAGCCCTAGAAATATTCCTTTGGTAGGCTCTCAAACATATGTGAGCAAATATGATTGGATTAGCAAGAACATAATAATCACTTGGTGTGGTACCCCAGGGTCATAAATAAAGGAAAGACCAGCCTTTGTGGAGCTTGGGAGTAGGGGGGCGTAGGGCTGCCAAGTAAGCTTGTGGCAGCAAACAGACCCTCATGGAACTGGAAGGGATTTTTTTTTTTTTTGATAAATTCTTTTTGAGCCTGTGATGGTGAGAGCAAGGGTAAATGGTTTTTTTGGTCAAGATTCCTACACTGTATGTGGCGATTGTTTCTTTATTCGAGGAGGGGTCATATCTCTTGGGTTTCAAGGGAAGTGGGTGTGTACAATTGTCCTAGACATCCATTATGGGGTATGATGAACGATCCCTGAGCTTTATGGTGGTGGACCTCGGATACCCTACGGCTTACGACAACCCTCTCTGTGTGTGTGTGTGTGTGTGAGAGAGAGAGAGAGAGAGAGAGAGGGAGAGGGAGAGGAGATAGCTCTTGAACCTCAGGTTTGTGGCCAGAGAGAGTGACTAGCGATCCCTTAATTTTAGGGTAGTGGCTGTGGATACCCCACAACTAAGATAGTTCGCATATACACTTTTGCTAAGCAGTCATTTTGATGAGAGAGAGAGAGAGAGAGAGAGAGAGAGAGAGAGAGGTTACTAGTGGGCAGTAAACTTAAAATCAATGACACCCTACACAAATACTATTTTACGTTTTCTTGAGATCTAGGAACAGACTTCAGAGGATCATTCATCTAATTAAAACGACATGCAACCTGCAGAATGTGAACTCATGCAGAGGGAGCTCTCTCTCTCTCTCTCTCTCTCAGTTTTTTTTTTTGGTTAGAGAAAGGGATAAGTCGGGTAAGGATGATTGAAGAGTTGCACCTTGCGCAGAGAGGCTTTTGGTTTCACATCACAACTTTAGAGTACGTACGTAGACTGGTAGGGGGTCCATCTAAGTCGGGCTACATTGCCTATAGTGTAGGGTAAAGCGATCCGAACTCCTTTAACATTCTTTCTCAACGCAGAAGAATTTAATTCCAAAAGGTCCCATCCTTGGAAAGAGATCGTAAGAAGACTTGGGTGGCTAAAGACGGAGACTTAATTCCATGCAAAACCTAAGCACCTATATATCATGCATGGTTGGAGATAATGCTGACTATGAAGCTGGCATGCACGCTGCTCACCAAACTGGACATGACATGAAATATACAAGTTCTCAACACCTATAAAATAACTTAATAATAATGAACACACAACAAGAAGTTTAAGCATTGCTTTTGAAATAAAAAAAAAAAGGTGAGGTTTTAACAAAAAGGGAATTAAGTCCTCAAACTTAATTAACACATCCACCCAAATTCAAATGAAATATTCACCAATATAAATCTTTTTAAATTTCACACTTCAATGTGCATTTCCTTGTAATGCTTTCTAATATATATCTTCTTGATGAATGTTACCATATTTGAAGTTGTGCTTCCCAATGTGCTGGAAGTTTTGGGTCTTTATACTTTGAAATTTGTCAAAGACTTGCTTTAAAGATGTGGTACATAAGAAGAAGTTTTAGCTAGATTTTGTTAATTAAACTTTTAGGCATGCAATATGGTTCCACGATATATGATAGGGCTATCTATTCTGATGATATCTATGTTCTTGAAAAAGAATACTGTAAATTTGGTTTTTTATATATGGGCTTGTTATCTTGACTACTTCAATAAATCCACCATTATATATACGTAAGGTGTGCTAAGAGACACCAGTTATGTCTTCTATAAAATAGAATCTTTGGGTCTAAAATATGGAAGCAATCATATGAGGGAAACTGTGAGATGAACAAATTTGTGTGCATTATATGATTTATCTTTGTATTATTGCACATACCTTTCTTTGTTTTGCGATGTTTTGTTTGTTTGTTATTAATTATCAAGCACTAATTTGCTAAAATGGAAGCATCAAGCAAAAATTTTGTCTTTAGGACTATTGGTTTTTATTTCTTTGTTTGTTTGACCTAATGATAATGGGTTTTCATATATCATATATTACACTAGAACTTAAATATAATACATATGAGGAAAGCGGTGCAAATCAGATCTATAAAGCTTTCTACAAAATGACTCTCACGAGTTTACTTATATAGAAGAAAATATAATTATCTCATTGTCACGAAACTCCTCTATAGCTTGTGATAAATCAAATTGGATGTGCAGATAGCATACCAGTGGCTTTGTTTATTTGACCCAAAAAAAAAAAAAAAAAGATGGTGGCATTGTTTTGGATGCAATTAGCTAATTAAGAAAACCATATTATCTTTTTTTTTTTTTTTGATCGTTATATCACCATATTAATTTATGATTAGAACTTTGATACATATGTAGCTGTGGTATGATTATGTCCATATGAAATTGATATAAATTCATCAAAAATGCACAGTCACAATAAAGGACACATGTCAGTCCTGGAGCCCTTAACTACTATAAAGCATTAACCTTATACACCAGATTTTAATCATGTAAATTTGGCCTCCAAAATGGTTTTGCAAGCAATGGAAGGCTTAAACCAAGTCATCTACCATAACCACAGTAATACAAACTATAATTATTAGTGTATCATCAGTATTCAAATGCCATCATTACCATCCTCCATTCCAAATCTTGTGAAATAATTTCTTTCTAATGGAAACATGCAATGTGCTAGGGGGCCATATATCACATATGGAAACGTTTTTGTGGTAGGTCTAAACTTCATTTGAAGTGAAGATAAAATGGGAGATCTTGCTTGGAATCTGACAAAATTTCATACCTTCTCTGAGATGCTGCGCAAAGTGTACTGCTTTTCTCCCATTCCAATGTCTTGCCTCAAGTTTCTTTCTTTTTTTTTTTTTTTCTTAAAAAAATGCTTTGGAGATTCATGCCCCACTATATAAAGGTTCCACGTCCTTGGTTTTTTTTTTTTTGGTAATTAAAGAGGGTTAATTACTTGGTGTCTACTTGAGAAAGAATTAATCTAGACTAGGACCACGATTTAACTGATATTTACCTATTCTCAATTGGATTAACTCTACATTATCAGCTCTTGAGCAAAATGGTGATCCATTTACTATTATGTAATTATTTCTATATATATACAAGACAAAAGATTAAGAAAATAGTTCCTCACAGCACATCCATTCTCTGTTCTGGATCTCCACCTATGCCATGTACTTGTCCTCTCATTGCATGTGTTTGGCTTTAGTTGGTGGAAAGAAAAGGTTTGCGCTGAAACTGTAATAGGCTCTAGAGGTGGCTTATTTCTTTTTAAGTGGTCAAGTCAAATTTCAGCCTTAGACTAAAATTACCAACATCAAGTTGGCCTTATCCAATTAAAGTTGGCACAGGTGATGTTCATTTTAGCATAGATATTTGAAAAGGGAAGAACAAAAAGTATTACCATGTTAGGTAGTAACATAACATTAATTTCTCAAAAAGCTTTTTTTCAAAAATAATTTTTTGTTGTTAAAAATTTAAAATATAGATTATTGATATTATTTATGTTTAATTATAATATAAATATATATTCTTAAAAAATTGAGTTAAAATATATAAAATAAAATAAAAAAATAAAAATCTTATAACATTCAGCTCAGCTAAGAGGAAAACTATATTCACGGTCCTAAAGAAAAAAGTGCATAAGAGATGGCTATTTCAAAATACTTGCTTATACCTATTTATTATTATTTTAATTTTAATAAAATAAATATTTATTTTTATTTATTTTTTCTCTTCAGTTGATAATAGAAAACAAAGATTCTTCGACGGTACCCTCACTACTTTCACTTTCCCAGCAACCGCATCGAGCTTAGTTTCTGAGCTATAAAATTCACAGAGAAACATGACATACAGATAGCAATCCGTACAGTATTATTTATTTATAAAAATAATAAAAATGAAATGCCGGTGAGCCACCGCCTACTTCCCGGTCATCAACCGGCAGCGCCAGGTGATTTCTGGTCTGAAAAGAGAATATATTAACTCCCTTACCCTTCACGTTAATGGCGAAAGACCTCCCTTTCTCTCTCTTTCGCACAAATATTATGAAATCTATTTAAACACAAAATAGACGACCCAAGAACCGCCCCTCGGCGTTCCCCCGCAAAACCGCTCTCCGGCCGGAGACCCCAACCGCGTGAAAAAATCACCGATCTTTCCACCTGGCCATAGTCCTTTTCGCGCCCGGTATATATAACTGGCAACCTCTTCCCTCCCCCGGTCCGGTTCTCTCGTGACGGAAAACCGCCATTGTGTCCGAAGCCGGTCCGCCGGGAGCTGCTGAGACCGCCCACCCTGGGAGCCGGTGGGATGGAGCCCGCGAGAAGGAGCTAGGGTTCCTTTCGTCCTTCTGTTAGCTCGCTCGCGCTCTCTCTCTCTCTTTCTCTCTTCAGTCTTTGCGCTGGTCTCTTCTCTGACACTACATCGAGATTCGTGCTGAGAGGGGTGATGGCGCCAGCGCCGGAGCTAAGGGAGGTGCTCGGCAGGCTCTGCCATGGGGGCGGATGGGCGTACGGGGTGTTCTGGCGCGTGGATCGCCGGGATCCCCGGTAGAGATCAGCCTTGATCTGCTTGTTTGTTTGTCTGTCTTTATTCTTGCGTGGTGTTTTCTTGGAAGGAGTTTTTTTTTTCTTCAGTGTCTTTCTGGGAATCTCTGGACTCTGGGTTTTCTTTTTGATGGGGGCTTTCATGGATTTGTTTTTTAGTTGGGTTTTAATGTCTTTCATCTCCTATTTGTTGGCCACCTTTTTTTTTTTTTTTTTTTTTTTTTTGATTTTACGGCATGGACTAAATTGGTAGTAAGTAGTTCAGAGCTAAAAATTAAAAATTACTCCTTTTTGGCATTTTAGTATTTCTATTTTCTTATTTATGTATTTCTTTTTTCATTATTGCCTTTGTTGGTTTTGTGATTGATGGTTATAGGAGAACTGGTAAATAATCTTTATCCGGTGGATTTTTGAAGGGTTCTAGCAAATAATTGGTGCCCGTTTTTGGACAATATGTTTAGGTCGAGTAGCACTTTTATTGAATTACTTTTCTCTTTTACTACAATTGAAAAATTTTAACTTTGATAACTTTTTAATCCTTTCCTTTTTTGGGTTTCAAGCAGCCATTTTTCTCATAAAAATGCTATTTTGATAGAAAGTGAATACTGCAATGCTCTGCTAACATCAATTCCATGAACGCCGTCAGTTTTCGCGGTTTTTGAAACATGGGTTGCTGAATTGATGATGGATGCTCCTGTACTAACTTATTCCGGGTGCTTATTTATATATTAATCTTTTGAATTTTAGCATCAGTTCCTCAACTTCATGCTTGAGACTGGATTTTTTTTTTTTTTTTTTTTCCTTTTGATTTCTTTGAAAATTTCAGATACCAATGGGGCTAGAGAATGCCGTGCTGGATTATAATTTCTATTGAAGTACTTAGATGATTTTTTTGATTAATATCCACATTGTTCTGATTACCAGGTTGCTGACGGTAGAAGATTGCTACTATGAAGAGAAGGTTCGAGGAGTGTTTGACAAGATACTTCATCAGGTCCACGTGGTTGGAGAAGGGTGAGATTAGCATAATTTCATCATCTATTGTATATGTCAGGCTTCTGTCAGGGCTAAATTTGTTTTGAGCGTGTTTTAATTATGCTTCTCTTTCATCGGGTTCATGGATATACTTTTAGTTTGAATGGTAAAAGTTTTGAACTGAAGTGCAGGATGAGCACATGATTTTATCGATTAGTTGCAACATGAAGCAACTTTCTCAGACGAAATGTACTTTGTTTTGGAGCTTGATATATTGTTAAACTTGCTCTTGTTGCAGTTTACTGAAACTTGTTTATTTAGTTATGGAGATATTTTTGTTTGTTTATTATTGAAACTTGCTTTTCTTGCAGCTAAGCATGCAATCTTTTTTCTGTTTCTAAAATAATGAAGTGGCTGCTTTTTATTTTAGAGGCTAATTTGTCTTTTTTGATCAGAATAATTGGAGGAGCAGTCATAAATGAGAAGCACCAGTGGGTCTACTCTGATTCTTATGGCATAAATTTGAGCCCGACCAGCTCTACTGACAATCCAGACATATTTCAGGTACAGTTAGATGTGTCTACTGACTTTCTTAATGGCAACTTAACTGATCCAGAGAGAGAGAGAGAGAGAGAGAGAGCAAAAGTTAGAAAAAGCCTGTGCAAGTCTCTGAAGCTTAAAAAGAAGAGTGGGAGAAAGAATAATGTTATGTAAATAAATTTTCTGTGATATCAAAATAAATTTTAATTTCTGGCCGTCCTAATTTTTTGTGGAGTATCCATTATATTAAGAAAAAGAGTTTCAAACAAACAAAAAATAATGATTTGCACAAGTATATAATCTTTTAGACTTCATGCTAATTTTGTAAAGCATACATGTACGACTGTATTAGTTATCGTTGGTTGTCTAAATTAACTTTTCTAGTACATTTTTCATAATAATTTATCATTCCATCTTGCTTTGCTACATTATGAGACTGTTAAATGTCTTATAATGGTACATGCTCATTACATGACATTTAATTATCTGACTCTGTTTTTTCCCAGAGTGATGCTGAATGGCAACATCAGTTTACTGCTGGAATTAAGGTTTGTGCTTATTTATTTACTCTTTTGTCCTTGTCCAGATTAATGCATACTGCCTTACTTCATAATATTGACCTGGCTGATTTGAATAAAGATTATGAGATCTAAATTCCTTATTCATACACTTGCCAAATCAATCTTTAATGATGAGCTGCATAATTTTGCCGCTGAAAATAATTGTCCATCTTGCAGACTATTGCCATCATTTCTCTGTGGTCATCAGGTGTGGTTCAGTTTGGCTCCCCCGAGAAGGTTAGTAATTGAATTCCTTTTATACTGTCAATGATGCTGTTGTACAAAGTAAATTGCCAATTACTTCGTCTAGTTTTGTTATCATGATAAGGTTAAAAGAGTAGTTATCTTGATCATGTTTTCTTGTGTAAAATAATAAAACAGGTTCAAGATACAATGCAGACAGAATCATTACTGCTTGATTTACTGATTTGCAGTTCTCGACATGACATAGTTATTTTCAAAAGATATCTTTTAAGTTCACCTTCAGATCAATAATTGCTTGTTCATTTGTTAATGCGCGGTAAGGAGCCTGAAACATTCGGGCCATGGAAAGAATGAGTTAACTAAATGAAATCTACAAAACATTTGAAATATGAATTAAAGAATTTTAAGCGACATACTTATCAACTAAGGAAAATGGTATCATTTTATGTGCATCACATTGCACTTGTTCTGCCACCTACTTTCTTTTGGAAGCTGATGCCGGTAATCAGACATCCAGGGCTTGCATTCCCTCATGCATAAATTCAAAGAGACACTTATGCATCTACAGCACCATTTATTGATGAGAAAGGTTTGGGTATAATGAATGGTCACCTTTTTATGAAAAAAAAAGACACCTTAGATATTATGCAATTCATATTTTCAACTTCAGTCGGTAGATTTCTGCTTAGGATGGCATACCTGTTTTGGACTCTTTCTACTGCATGCACATCCATCCACCTCTCACCATTAGATTCCCCTCTTCGATTAAACAACAACGATTATTCATTTATTCTATTAGCATGACCTATTTTATTTATTTATGTTCCCTAGATTATGAGTTCATAAACTTTGAAATGAATGGAATATTCTAACGATTTCGTAAAATTTCTGAAAAAACTGTTTGCTCTGTTGTACTTGAATCCACTTATGGAGCTTTCTATTCCTTTTAGTCATCTGTAGGTCAAGGTTGTCTTTAACCTATTACTTGGTTAAATATAAGTCATGTAAATGTTTAAAAAATACTAAATGGCACTGCACTAAACGTGATATGATGCGACGTGGGTGCAACATGGCGTGACTTATTGTTATAAAGCTAGAGTGCTCTAAGACAGTAGTGTACTGAACACTTGGCATAAAAGTATGGCGTGTAAGATCTGGGAATCCCATTGTAAGTTTTAACTCAGTCTTGAACAATTCCACTCAGAGTGATGTCACATTTACCTTACATGGCACACGTACGGAACACCTCTTTCAATGGGAACACCTTGTCTTATTAAATTTAAATTTTCTAGCATCTGACAAAAGGTTGTTAAAAGCGGAATTATGAGGAAAGCAGCTTTTAATAATTTATCTTGCCTTTGATATTTGAAAATTGATGTGAAATGAAGAGAGTGCTGTCCTTGTATCTCAGTGATAAACTTAAATGATGAGCTTAAGAAATTAAATGGCAGTAGTTAATACATGATAGTACAAGAAGTTAATACAGGATAGGACAAGAGTTTAAGTTGCATGAGAAGGGGTAAAGGAGAGCTTGTTGTGTAATTTGAGGAAAGTTTACAAGAATATTATTATTCTTCACTTCCTTTGAATGAAGACTCTGCACAGGAAGAACTAATGACGGGAATCTTTATTAAATTTACCCATTTTCAGTGTCTTCAATTAGACATTATGCATAGTTTCATGCTCAAATCTTGGAAACAATGCAGATTGTGAACATATGGTGATAACATTATGTGGATCTTGATACAGTTTGTGGTCTGGTTTCTTGCTGCATGTATTGAGATGAGAGTTTGCTAGGATAAATTCCCAGCATTAGATCCCATCACCCTTCCCTCATTTTTAGGAGAAACATGATTACATGAGTTTGTACAGTGTCATTCCTACAGAATAATTATCATGGTCTGCAGGATTGCAATCTCTTGTATCAGAATTACGTGCTTGCCTTTTCCAGCAATTAGAGCATACTGGATGATTTTCATGCATGTCTAAAGATGGTTTGTCATCAATTCGCATGGTTGATAGCCGGCTAAATGATTACAGCCATGGAGAAATCATAGTAAACTCAAAAACAATGTCTCTGTGTCAAATTATTTGCTATTAATCAGTGAATGGTAATTTTAACATGCATTCGGTAAAACATGCTGCCAAAAATTGAATTACTTGAGCTATCATCTTTTGTGACCACAATGTCTCCGTATTTAGTCTGTGTGAGGTAAAAGTTAGTATGTCATGGAATTGATAATTTTAACTTATTTTTGCCACCAGATTCCAGAAAATTTGGAGTTTGTCAATGAAGTTAAGTATTCGTTGGAGCAGGTGGAAGGTATAGTGGGGCTTTTTCCGCATGGAGTAGCTCATAAAGCTTGGACCGTTCATCATCCAAATGCAGCATCCAAATCTGCAATTTCTTCGAGAAGTGCTTATTATTGTTACGAGAACACTAATTCCTCGCGTGGAGACATAAGCAAAAACTGGATGACAAGCACAGAGTTTTTGAGTGAACCTATTCAGTTTCCAAGTATTTTCTCCCAGGGATCTTATCATGGCTTCAGATCTCACGGTGGGAGCATGAATCCTTTAGCATCCATGCCAGGAGTCTCCGGTTCTGCACTTGTACTCAAAGACTCTTTTGACCCATTCCAGAAAACACCTTTTATCAGCAAGAATTCCTCATTTTACCATGCAAACCAATGCCCTGCAGCAAGTGCTGAAGCACAGGTACTGCTGTCCCCTAATGAACAATTTCAATCTGCTACTAATTTTCCCAACAGTTCAGTTGCGACCAACTTGAACACATATACTTGGGCCAAAGGAATTGCTGATCAAACGGTGGTGCAGAGACTGTTATCCAGGATGGGAATGCAGGGGTTTCCTAGCTTGTTTCCAGCTAATTCACATCTTCCTGTTCCCCATGTGAATGCACTTCAATTTTCTGGAGATGATTCCTTATCTTGTGGCCCATATAGATTGTATGATACAATGCCTGGCTCAAGGTCTTCTGAGATAAGTAAAGTTTGCCTTAATGGTACAGAAAATTCGCTAGAAATCCAGCATTCATCTTTGTCATCTTTGACTGTGGGTGGGCTATCTGGTTCCAGATCCTTTTGCCATGAACTTCCAGATACTTCTGTCCCTTTACAAGACATGACAACTGAACATTCTCTGTTGCTTCATTCTAAGAATGATTCCTTAAATGGTCTTGTTCATCTGAATGATCAACCACTGGAGCAAGTGTCTGACCTGTCTGCGAAAATGAATGAGATCATGGTGGGTGGCAGTTCTGTATCAGCTTGTTTGGCTGAAAGTGATGGGAATGACTACACTCCGATGGCTGGGTCCCAAACTGTCCCAGTTGAAAACTCCACTGCAGCACCATTGAATTCTATGGGTGCAGAAAATGATGGGAAAGAAAACTCTTCAATTTCACCTTCTCGACCTCTTTCCGATAATAACCTGTTTGATGGCATGGAATTGGATCTAAGCCCAAGCATTCTTGTGCAGGAATGCTGGGATGACATAATAATGCAAGTAGGCAGTGACGGTTGTTCGAATTTGAGTGCTAATGTCTCAGAATGCATCGCAGAGTTGGACATGGGCTCTATGACAGGTGCTGAAAAAGGGCTGTTCTTAGACTCTGGTCTTGAACAATTATTGGATGCCATAGTTGGTGAGAATGCTAATAGACCTTCTACTTATAATTCTGTGGCTACTAGTGTCAATCCTATTGCTGGTCTTGATTCAGAGCATAAATTTTCTCCAATTAGTACAGTAGGTGGGCCTTCATTGTACAGAAATCAGGTTGTGCTAGCAGGTCTTCCTTCCATAAGTACTAAGTCTGATGTGCTATTACCTCATTGCGACTCGGAGAAGATCATGCATGGATCTCCAAAAGAGGCACTCCCAGTATCCCATGTCAGTTCATGGATTGATGATAGTTGCAGTATCAATGCTGGGAGTGCTGTGATCAATCAACAAAAGAAGCCTGAAGAAGCTGTCAAGGTTGTTAAGAAAAGGGCAAGACCTGGGGAAAGCACCCGGCCAAGGCCAAAGGATCGCCAGCAAATACAAGACCGGGTGAAAGAGTTACGAGAAATTGTGCCAAATTGTGCAAAGGTATTCATCTCAACTACTGTTCCGGATGCTTTCTCTGGCTGTTACTGCATGCTGTGTTTTCATCCTCTTCTTTAATTGAACATAACAGTGTAGCATTGATGCTTTGTTGGACCGCACGATAAAACACATGCTCTTTTTGCAAAGCGTGACAAAGTACGCAGACAAACTCAAGCAAACTGATGAGCCAAAGGTACATCATTGCTTTTTAGTTTGTCCTTCGGAGCTAATTCTTGATAATCATTTGGTCAATATTGATTGCTTTTCTCTCTCTCTTTTATTTGTTTTTATGTGAATATATAGATGATTGTTGAGGAGAGTGGTGTTGTTTTAAAAGACAATTCGAGTGGTGGCACCGGTGCTGGTGCGACCTGGGCATATGAAGTTGCAGGACAAACCATGGTCTGCCCGATAATAGTCGAGGACCTCACTCCCCCTGGTCAGATGCTAGTAGAGGTAATAAACAGTCCAATTTTGTTTTAGTTGCTGTTACCACTATGTGCAGATTTAAGATGCCCCATTTATTCTCTGAACAGATGCTTTGCGAAGAACATGGGTTCTTTCTTGAGATTGCAGACATCATTCGTGGATTTGGCTTGACCATCTTGAAAGGAGTGATGGAGATTCACGACAGTAAGATCTGGGCACGATTTTTAGTTGAGGTAGGGCATGAAAAAGAAACTATCTATCGAGATGCTTATGTCCTTTATCTCCGTTTCTCGGTTAGATAGGTTGCTGTGCTTCTGTTGCAGGCTAATAGAGATGTGACCAGGATGGATATCTTTCTCTCTCTTGTTCAACTTTTGCAACAAACTAGCAGCACTCGATCTAGCGAACAACTGGCTAAGGTTCTGGACAAAGGGGCTCCCACATTTGCCAATTACCAGCACTCTCCCATGTCAATTCCCATTAGTCTATCAGACAGATTGCACTGATCCAAGCCTGGTATCAGCTCAAGAAATGCCTCGATGGGTCACGTGTTCCAGAATGATGGCATTCCAGACTGAGAATTATCTCCTGATACCAAGATAGTAAATGGTGGTGTCTGGTCTTGCATTGTGGCTGAACATGTCTGATCCTGGATAGGAATGTGGGCTGCTGCAGCGACCATCAGAGACTGAATAGTCTGAGAAGTGCATCATCAGCGGAACAGCCAGTAAATTTCAGATGTATAAGCTTCCCAAAAGAATGAATAATAGGAAGAATTCATGCATGGGAAACACGAGTTCAAGGCGAGTGGATTGTCTCTGGGGCATAAGCTTGGCAGGCAAATGTGTTTATGATAGTCTTTTAACCATGTAGTGATTCTGAGATTTGTACCATTTGGTTCTTTTGCTGACCTGTTTATATGGAATCGGATGCTTTTGACCTGATAATTGGTTCTGCCTGTTTTCATTGATTGACCTCTTTCGATTTCCAAATTTTCTTAGGCAGGTCAACAGGAAATTATTATTCCAGATTTTCTTATCTTATAGAGAAGCTAAAAAAAAGGGGTTAGATGAAAAGGGTGAAAATATCTTTTTAAATTTGTACAACAGTATTTCTAAGTTTCATGGTTAACAGCTTGAAATAAGAGCGTAGTTTAAAAGCCATATATCTTTCGGGAGAGCTGACCTATGGTTAATTCAAATTCAATTTGTTAATTGAATTCAAATAATGAGGCTAAATTGAAAGATGATATGGCTTGAGATAGAGGTTAAATAACCATGTTATTTCATCAAAAAGAGCCGAATTCAATGAACAAATGCAAAAGCGAAACCAGGCAATTTATGTATACTATATTAAAAGGATATGCTTCATTATTATTTTATTTTATTTTTAACGGTACCTGTGTGTCACGTGCATTTTGCCCTTCACGCCGGTGAGATGCCCAGCGCCAGACAAGCCACCATTCGTTTCAGTTTTCCCCTTTGCCGCTCTCACCGCAAAAACCAAAATCCACCCCCACCCCCCCGGACGGGATGACCTCCAACTCCAAAGAGACCTATCGCTGCGAGCTCCGCGCAGCGATCCACCAGCTCGGCGATCGCTGCCTCTACTCCGCCGCCAAATGGTATTGCTCTCTCTCTCTCTCTCTCTCTCTCTCTCTCTCTCTCTCTCTCTCTCTCTCTCCATCTCCTCACCTTATTCTCCTCCACAGGGCAGCAGAACTCCTCGTCGGCATTGAGGCCGACGCCCCGCCCTCCTCGTCCTTCTCCGCCGCCTCCGCCTCCGCTTCCTCCCGCGCCCGCCCCTCCACCTCCAGCGGCACTCCCTCCACCTCCAGCGCCTCCCGCCTCCTCCCCCACAACCACCGCGACGGATCCAGCTTCCGCCGACTGCTCAGCTCCGGCGGCGCCGTCACTGCCACGCCCCTCGCCGGCGTGTCCTACGTCAGCACCCCCATCCCTCACGACGATGGGCTCGACGGCTGCGGCGCCGCCGCCGCGGACTGCTACCTCCTCGCCAAGTCCTACTTTGACTGCCGCGAGTACCGCAGGGCTGCCCACGCCCTCAGAGGTCAGACGGGGCGGAAGCATGTGTTCCTCCGCTGCTACGCTCTCTATGTGGTACGCCTTCTCGAAGATCGCCTTCTTATTAGTAGTTTCGTTTAGTTCCCTTCTCTGTCCTCTTTTTTGATTGATTTATCGTCTATTCTGGTGTTGTTCGACGAAATGCATCTGTTAAAGGGTTTTGTGTGCGCATAGTTTGTACATGCTTTAAACTACTGCCGCAACTTTTTTCCTCTAATTAATGGAAAGCACCCTCATCAAGATTTTGGTATTGCGATAAGCAGGTATGTAGTCTAAGAACCTTCAATATCCACAAATTGTTAAAATAGCTTAAGTTGATTTGTGAAAGAGCTAACGATGAGATTCCTTTTGTAACTTGGATTTTGAGAAAGTAGAAACTTCGTCAATAAAAATTACAGCAGGAGTTCTAAAGTAACACTAGTGAATTTTAGTGCCTTCAATGTTCTATTAAGCATCTTTGGATCATCATCATCACAGGCCTTTTCCCATCAAATATGGGGTAAGCTATACAACACAACTCAAAGTTGAGAAGTCTTAATAGATAGACTAGATTCTATGATTGTTTGTTAAGCCAATGTCAATTCTGAAAATTGGTGCTAAATTCTTGTCCAAGGTAAATCTCGGAGTGGCTTGCCACGAAACCTATGTGCCTAGTTGGTAGGTTGGCAGATGTCCCTTGTTGGTTGCAGTTTAACTGTATGCAATCAGGAGCGATCCACCAAAATTTCTTAAGAACTGGAAAGAGTCTAGACAGGGGGGAGAAGATGATAATTTTTGATGTAGAAGTTGTGTTCATTTCAAAGGTACAAGTAGGCCAAATGAATAGCAGCCTGTAAGCATCATTGTGTGCAAGGATTAAAATATTGTATTTCCAGTGCCATGCCAGCCTTCAGTGGCATGGACATATTGTTCCATGCTGTGCCAATGCTTGGAGCATGTTGGCATAGCAGGAGTGCCAAGCACCGGCTTGGCACTGTGCTAGTGCCTTGTGCTTATTAAGGCGTTGGCTCAGTATACATTATGCTATGCCAACTGCGCGATTGGCACTGTAATAGTCTATATTTGGATATCACATGCCCAGAGTTCTTTATTTTCAAAAGAATAAATTTAATTTCTAGCAACTAAACTAGACCTGTGGGTTATGTGTAGATTTGGCATATTATAATGAGCATATGACTTAGTTTGAAGGTTGACTCTGCATTTACATGGTGAACCTCAATTTATAATTGTCTGATATTTTCAATTAGATTGATCATATACAACAGGTAAATGTGGCCTTTTCATTTTAAAACTTTATGCAAAGATGCAGGTTACGATTATCCACAGAAATGCCTTTCTCATTTTCTTTTAGGTTTTTGGGTTTATAAAGTAATTGCATTACATTCATTTTTCATGTTCACTTGAAGGCTGGATGATCCCAACCCCATAATTCTGATTTTGAATTTACCTCTTCAAATTATAGGCAGGAGAAAAGTGAAAAGAAGAAGAGATGATAGAACTTGAGGGGTCCTTGGGCAGGAGTGATGTCGTGAACAGCGAATTGGCTTGTCTAGAGAGGGAGTTATCCAAACTCCGCAGAACTGGTGTCATTGATTCCTTTGCTCTGTACTTGTATGGCATCATACTGAGAGATAAGGGTTGTAACAAACTTGCTGTAACTGTACTTGTTGAATCTGTAAACAGCTACCCTTGGAACTGGAGTGCTTGGTCAGAACAGTCTCTATGTACTACAACTGACATTCTGGACAACCTAAATCTCAAAAACCACTGGATGAAAGATTTCTTTCTTGCTAGCGCATATCAAGAACTCAAGATGCATGAGGAAGCTTTAAAAAGATATGAAAGTTTGATGGGTATTTTCCAGTTCAGTGATTACATCCAGGCTCAAATTGCAACAGCTCAGTATAATTTGAGGGAGCTGGATGAAGCTGAAATGAACTTTGAAGAAATCCTGAGGAACGATCCATATCGTGTGGATTCCATGGACGTTTACTCAAATTTACTTTATGCAAAAGAATGTTTCTCTGCTCTCAGTTTCCTTACCCACAAGGTATTTTTGACTGATAAATATCGACCTGAATCATGTTGCATTATTGCAAACTACTACAGTTTAAAGGGCCAGCATGAGAAATCTGTTTTGTACTTTAGAAGGGCCCTGAAACTTAACAGAAAATACCTATCAGCTTGGACTCTGATGGGTCATGAGTATGTTGAAATGAAGAATACACCAGCTGCAATTGACGCCTATAGGAGGGCTGTTGATATAAATCCTCGGGACTACCGTGCCTGGTATGGTTTGGGGCAGACATATGAGATGATGGGCATGCCCTCCTATGCTCTTTATTACTTCCAGAAATCATCTTACTTGCAGTCTAATGATGCCCGGCTTTGGATTGCTATGGCTCAATGCTATGAAAGTGCACCACTTCAGATGCTTGAGGAGGCAATTAAGTGTTACACTCGGGCTGCAAACAGTAATGACTGGGAAGGGATAGCTCTACATCAGCTTGCAAAGCTGCACTGTATCCTTGGACATTCTGAACAGGCTGCATTTTACTACAAGAAAGATTTGGAGAGGATGGAAGCTGAAGAGAAAAAGGGGCCAAATATGATCGAAGCTCTACTCTTCCTCGTTAGACACTACAAAGACAAAAAAAGATTTGAGGAAGCAGAGGTCTATTGCACAAGGCTCTTGGATTATACTGGTCCTGTAAGTGATCTCATCTTCAAGGACAACTCTCACAAGATATTATTTTTTATGTTCTTCCTGCAGGATTTTGTTCATATAACAAAAATGTAGTTTCTTCCCTTGTCTTAATAATTTGGCTTTTTCCTCCTTTTTTCAATTTGTGGTTGCATCCCAGTGGTCATAGTTTTCTTGTTTGGACCTGCCAAATTTTGCAGGAAATGGAGACAGCAAAGAGTCTTCTGCAAGGACTGAAAATAGCTTAGTCCAGTTTTCCTTCAATCGATGTCGAGCATTTTGCTCCTTAAAGTTCCAATCCATGGATCTTCAAGAAATTTTGACATTGTGTTTGAACAAAAGGGAATATAAATGAGGTAATTCCATCGTTGCATAATATTCCATTTACCAGCATCAGTCACTGAAGAAGAAACGATATAACAAGCAAATCGAATCAGCATGCAACACCTGAAGTAGTCATGCTTATCCCACGTGAAATGATTAAAGTAAGCCTTCCAGAGATTTTCGCACCTGATAAGCTTGAAGCTTAGATATCTGTAATGAAGGATTTGCTCGTCACTGTATTATTAAAGTCATCAAATTAAGCCTTGCCAAGCAGCTTCAGATCGCTGGGGATGCCATCTGTGCATGAGTCGTACTTCCATTAAATTGCTGAAGCTTTGCAAAAAGAAGCACTAATTGTTGTATGATACCCAAACAAGCATGAAAGAAATGATGCAGATGCCCAATCCGTTGCATAGGCTCATTCTGCTGGAAGCATATGTTTCTTGCTACCATTACAAGTATGCAGTTTTATGGCTTTTTTGTAATGGTGGACGTAATAATTAGTTTATCCAGACCTCTTGTTCCCATCCGTTCACCATGTTATCTCTTACTTTTGTAAGTAACTTTCCTAATTCTTTGCATATCTAGTTTACTTTCAGTTTATTAGCTATTATGAATCTTATTCGTTGGATCCGTTAACGGCATGTCTCAGGTTTTGTAATAAAAAGTGGACTCCAATTGACCAATGGGGACAAGCAGGCCCTGCTCTCCCCCTTCTACAGTTTTGTGTTCTCATTCGTAAATCATCTCCATGGTGTAATTATCGTTTTGAACTCTCAAGCGATTTGTGTCAGCTAGGGTCTGTTACCATCAAATAGCAAAATTCTCTTGGAAGGTCCCTTGTCCGGTGTGGCAAAATTGCTTTGCGTGTGAGCAATTTACTGGGTTGCCGGCAAGCATCACACAATCCAGCGTTTTGGAAATATTGGCCTGCAGCCATTGCCGAGCTTCCATATGTCCTATCACCATCTGTGTGAGATCTTTGCTCGCTGGTGACGTCTAAGATCTATGAAACTACGAGCAAGAGCAGGTTTAAGAAATGAAAATGACTGGATAAACCATATGGATAGGACTGGAACGTGTTGGCACTGGGTTGGCCCACCACCAAGTTGGACCCAGAATATAATTGAAGTGGCTTCGGCAATCTTGATCCGATCTCATTCTCAGAAGAAGCTAGACCCTGGCTTGAGCCGAAATCTCAAGCCTCGAAAGAAATGAACCCGGACTATATTTTTCGTTAACCAAAACAGGCGTAAGCACCAAGCAGGGTGTAAATGGATGAGTGGTTACCATAGCCAGGACGAGCATCCATGGAAGTAGCCATTCCGTATCAGAACCAAATGCCAGGGTTTACACATGGTGTTCATTATGTCCTCAAGCCTTTGGATATTCTTCATTTTTCCAGAAAATAAAAAAAATTGCATGGGAACCGCTGCTTGGTTCCTTTGTGACAAGGGAAATTACATAGAAAGTGGCTCCATAATATGTAACATGTCTCTTTAGAACTTAGAAAGAAAATTGTTTATTGGACTTAAGATCGAATGAGAGGAGTGGAAGTAAATACTAACGGGTGGTTTTCGGGTAAAATCGAATGATGGATCGGGTCTGGTGGTCGAGTAAGGAGCCGGATTGACAGGTTTGCCACTGGTCTTCTCCAGAAAAGAACCCGCTGACCACCCTTCTCCCTCTCTCCATTTCTTTCCGCTTTAGGGAAAGTCCTCCCTCCTTGTCCTGCCCGCCCAAACCCTAACCCCCGGGTCCCAGAGATCGTCGCCGAGGGATCAAGAACCGGCCATGGCTGAGGGCTTCGAGGACAAATTGGCCTATTTCCAGGCCATCACCGGCCTCGACGACCCCGATCTCTGCACCGAGATCCTTTCCGCCCACAACTGGGATCTCGAGCTCGCTATCTCCGCCTTCACCTCCTCCTCCAATCCATCTTCCTCCACCAATCCCTCCGCCTCCGCTTCCGACGTCGATGGTGGCGGTGGTTCCAATCCGGCCGAGTCTTCTATCGCTCGCCGAGATTCCGGCGACCCCCCCGCGCCCGGCCTCGCCTGGAAGCTCATCACCCTCCCCTTCTACGTCGTCTCGGGCGGCATCGGCCTCATCACCGGCGCCGTTGGCCTCGGCGTCTGGATCGCCGGTGGCGTCCTCTCCCGCTCCCTCAACCTTCTCGGCCTCGCCGCACCACGCGGAGCCGAGGCCGACCGGCTGATCCCCGTCTCCGCGTCTACCGCCGAGGCCGCGGACTTCGTCGCGGCCTTCGAGAGGGACTTTGGAGGGGCCAGCGCTGGGATCCGGTTCGTGGCGGAGGGGTTCACGGACGCGCTCCAGCGGTCCCAGCGGGAGTACAAGCTTTTGTTCGTGTACCTGCATTCGCCGGACCATCCGGACGTGCCGACCTTCTGCTCGGGATGCCTCTGTTCGGCTCTAGTGGCAGCGTTTGTGAACGAGAACTTTGTGGCTTGGGGCGGGAGCATAAGGAGGACAGAAGGGTTCAAGATCAGCAACAGCCTCAAGGCATCTCGGTTCCCCTTCTGTGCTGTGGTCATGGCCTCTACCAACCAGCGCATTGTTCTCCTCCAGCAGGTACTTTCTTTTGCATTTTGTTTGTTAGCAATTATGGAATTTGAGGACTAGCATCAATTTTGTGACATTTATACATTTAGCTTATCTTCCTTAATGTTCTGGACTATAGCTTTGGGTTTTATTCCTTTAGATTGTTATGGAGATTGAAGGGGAAATGACAGAATTTGATGTAAACAGACCCAGCTGTCAATTATCGGCTACATGATTTTGAAAATTCTTAAGATATATTGTCAGAATAGGTGTTTTTAAACTAGTGATACATAATTGATCATATATAAGCAACTCTGTATATGTGAAATAAGTTTTGTATGATGGATGCACGAAATAATTTTTGTATGATGGTCACACCAAATTATATTAAAAGGTTGTCAATGTAATTGCATAACGTTAATGTTTATGTCCACTATTTATTACTTTTCGAAGTCCCTATAGTGGATAAGGCTTCCACAGTTATTGTGACCTTTGTAACAGCTGTGAGCACATATTTTATACATTCTATTGGTGAATACCCTTTCTAGATAACCTTTCCCACCACCTGTCAGCATTGTGATGCCCCCAATGGGGATCTAAATGGGTGTATGTATTTTCAATCTTATAGGATTTTACTTTCTATGGTCTTGCAACTTTCTTGCTAAATTTTAGATCTATTTTTCTAGTACTTTTCTTATTTCCATTGCAAGTAGTATTGTTATCTAAATACAGAAATGCCTACAAATGGCAGATTTGTTGCGCCACACAAGAATCTAAATGAGATTCTCTCCTATTTGTATCTAACATCCACTGGTGTATCATATGCAGGCCGCAACAGTAACACAATTAAAATTTTGTTCCTACAACTAGGATTATGGAGGATTTGCACTGTGTGGATTGGGTTAAAAAAATGTTTAGGACACTATAGTTGTGTTTAGAAGTGATTTTAATGCCTTTCCGCATACAGTTTCATTAGAATACAAATTTTACATTTTCGTAAGTGCTTAGTTGTCTTTTTTTTTTTAAAAAAAAAATTGAATATTTGCAATTTGCATAATTTTAGATGATCAAGAGTACTATTAAAAGTTAAAGAAAAATGCAAAGGATTGAATTGTAATAACAAAAATATTTCTTTACATCTAGTTTGCCATGTGTTGCAGATCCTCAAGTGTAGAACTCATAGAGCTTTGAAACCAAATGCATCACCCACAATGGAAGTAAACATGTTACTAACATGACATCTTCAAAAAGCGCTAAAGGATAAGCTACATAAGCAATATATTGATTTCCTCCTTGACAATGGTTTCGATGTGGTAGAATCATCCTTTGTAACAGTGGAGGCCGGTAAGGCCATTAGTCCACATAGTTGACCATGTGTTGGTAGAAGACCTGACAACTGCTGCTGCTCTTGTTTCCTTAGGTAGAATTCCAGGTTGAGGAGTTACTTGGAATGCTGATATCAGTATCTTTGGTTTCGTAGTTAGGAGTATGGTAAGTCAAGAATTACCTTGTGGCGTGAAGGGATTAGTTCTTTATTGCACAACCCCTTAAGGACAACCCTAACTCCATAAATATTAACAATCCCTTCATGCCACATGGCAATCCTGCTTCATAAGGGTCCATAAAATAGGTGTCTGGAGGGAGTGACATTTCTTTTTCTTGGATTTATGGAAGATTTTTTTCTCGGATAATGTTTTGAGACGCTTCTTCAATGCACATGAAAGTTCATTTGACCTAGTAATGCTAGCTTGGCAATTTAATACTCAACCACCTTGTGTGCACCACACCAATTCCTATGAGCCACACCAATCATCTAGTGCCACATGGTATAGAGAACTCTTCATGTGCACAAAATGGGCACGTCTAGCATTACTCTTTTTCCTTAATCTTGCTGCGTGGTATAGAGAACTCTTCGTGTACGTAAAATGGGCACCTATAGCATTACTCTTTTTCCTCAATCTTACCTCTCTTTTCTCAATACTTCTTATCCTTCTCTTTTCCAACTCCTGTTCTTCTATTTCACCCTTCCTTTACCCTTTCCTATGGGATTAATTATCAAAAAAGAATATAATTCATCTTTATGACAAAATGATTTAGCAACATGATATCATGTGATTATAAAGAATAATGTTCTTCTGACTCCTCCCAAGGCCTACAGTGGCAAGAGCCTTGTGCGCTATGATGCTCTTTTAGGGAACTTTGAGAGAGTGCTGTTACTAGGAAAGAAAGAGTGCTTTTAATAGAAAAGGTGTTGGGTAAGTGGTTTTGATTCTAATTATATTGATATTTCATAAATTTCAGAGTTTCTAAACTACTCCCATTATGTTGAGCTAATAGAGATTTTGTTTATCTGAAAATTATTTTAGGATTTGCGATTTTTTCCTCTATTTGTTTAATATTTGTAGAAATTATGAATTTGGTCTCTTGATGAAGCTTAGGTGAAGCGGTATTAATAGGGATCTATCGTAGAGAATCAAATTTGTTTTTCTTTGTTCAATATGGTATCAAACATAGATGACGGAAAGATGCTTTGATAGTATTGAGTTTGAACAACTTGATCATATTATTATAAAAATGTGATTGGATATTAGTAAGAAATCATAATAGCTAAGTAAAATAGTTAAATGATTTGAAAATCTGAAACATAAAAATATAAAAATATTATGAATTTTCGAATATTCTATCAAGATTCTGTCATTTTTTGCCCAACATATCATTGACCAGAAAGGAAAATCTCTTCAACAACTTCCATATGTAGTCTCTCTCTCTCTCGTGCTTGCACCTCCCTCCCTCCACCTTCATTTCATTAATACTACAATTAGAATGAAAAATATATGCTACCTAAATGTAGGTTTCTAATCAAGATTCCACATATTATCTTATCATTAATATGGTTGGCATGGAGCAGCTGACCATGATGGTAAGGCGGTGAGCCTTGGCAGCGGTAAGGTTGCTACATTTTGACTCGGAGGTCACGTTCAAATCACTAAAATAGGGCTGCAGACATTCGTTTCTTTCTTTACCCCACAATGGCAGGAGCTTCATCCATCAGGCCATCATTTTCTATGGAGCAACTGAGCATGAGGCTATGAGCAGCACAACGTATGCCATGCAGTCCACTGGCTGGCATGTCCTGTGCCATTGACACTTGAATTCTTGGTTATTATGATGCCTTATAGTAAATATAAATGCCTTCTCCTCTTTTGATCACTGGTCATCTTAAATACATAAATATAAATTTCTGTTCTCTGTTTCATTCAATTGGTGTTGTAGTCATCCATTAAGGGCTCATAATATGCACTCCTTTTCTCTTTATGTCTTCTCAGTCTTAATTTCTTTCGTATGTAAAGAGATAAAAAAGGTAAATCGATAAAGAAATAGAAGTGTAGTTAACAATTCAATAGGTAAATCAATATAAAATGGAAGTATAGTTAGCAGTTCGCTTTGACAAATAAGTAAATGCATAATTCCTAGTATTTACTGCTTGCTGTATCACATCTGTCCATCAAACATCTTCTCATTTTTATTATATTTTATTTGTACTTTATTTATTGTGTATCTTATGTATTATCTGTTTCGTCATCAGTTATTCAATATTCTTCGCTTTTATGGCAGATTTCTTTATTATTATGATATTTAATTTCTTTGTTTTAATCATTTCCTCTGACGGGCTTCTGCACTTGTCAGTTTGGTAATAAACAAAAGAAGGTAGATTTGCAATTGACCATCTAAGGTTGGCAAAGATAAAATTGGAAACTTTTATTACTTACAAGGCATTCACCCATGAGGTGAATCCTTTACACTAAGCAACCATTCCAAATATTGAGATGGTAGTGTGTTGGTTTTCCAACCTGTGTACAATTTACTTACTGAGTTTTGTAGTTGTGGAAGGCATATGATGACTTTTACTATTGTTTGTTCATGGCCAAGTAGTTTTTAGTTCTTAAGAAATATATAGTTAATTCTATATATGGAAGACAGCATGGGCGATTGAGCATGGGGAAGAGTTTGGTCAAGTTTTTGTTACTGCTGAACCCCATGCGACGATCAGGTACTCTAGAAAGTACTCTTGTCATGGGTCATTGACATAAATCAACACAGATTATATATTTTATGATGAAGCAAACCTTTGAATTCAATTTTTTTTTTTTAAACTAACTGTTCTAAAGGTCATCATTATTTCTTCAAGAATTTGAACCTAATCTCCAATAGTCTGATCTGGTATCTAAAGGTGTTATGTCCTTTATTATGATTTTGTGAAAAAGACCATAAAAATAATTAGTCTGAGATCTTTTGCTTTGAAAGCTTGTATTAAGGTCTGTCGATCATGATGCTAAACGTATATATTTTGCTGCTTGGTAAAGTAGTTGCCTTCTTGTTGGTTGGTGATGTCTGTGTTGTAATAAGGTGTGGCAATGGGTTGGATTCGGATTTGGATCAGGTCGAGTTAAGTTTGCCTTGAAAACTCCCAACCCATACCTAATCAATTTGTAGTTTAATGTAAACACATACCAAAGCTACTTTATTTTCGTAAACCCATGCCCACCCATCAACCTATTTAAGTTTTCAATCGTCATGGTCTATATAGCTAGACGAGCTAGGTTCAAGCCGGGCTCAGCCTAAGGAATAATTAACTTCATACAGGTGCCTAGCACAGCCCAGCCCGGCCTTCAAGCTTGCTTCCCAAGCCCAAGCTTGGTACTTGGGCCTTGAGCTTCAGACCGAGCCTCTAGATCTTCATCGAATTGAGAAAATTCTGTGATCTTGATGATGAATTTGCCTCTGCTCTGGTATTTTTGATGGCAAACTTAGATTTCTTGGTGCAGGATATGATATTTGTGGAATTAGGGTTTTGTAAAGGGTCGGTGTCTCGTGCTGTTGACGTAGGAATTTGGAGCTTGTGTTGGGGAAGCGGATTGTCACTAGTCACCATCGACCATGTCAGGCAATGTCTGGGGTAGTGAGGATTGGATCCACAGTCTCCTAGTGGTTGAAATGGTGAGGTTGAGGGTGACTGCCAGATCTGCATGACCATTGGGGACTTCTGAGTGAGGTTGAATGGTGGGGAAAGGAGGGAGGTCGTCACATAGATTTGGGGGGGGGTTCGGCCATGACAGTGAACATGTCCTTGCGGTGATGATTAGTGACTTCTTGGAGAATGGAAGCGGCAGGGCGGAGTGATGGTGTAGTGGAGACTGTGATTCTGGGTTCCTTGATCTTAATAACCTTGCCAGGAAAGTATTGGTTAGTTCATATTCTGTCTTTAAAACTAAATAGAAGAGGAAGTGATGGCGATCTCAAAGAGGAGGAGGAGGAGACTGGTAAGGAGCAGGTTCCTTCTTCCCACTTCCCAAAACTGGTGGACTAGCCACCACGCACTGACCCAAGCCTCAAGGGGTCAAGTGAACCAGGCTACCTAGCAGCTTATTAACCTTGAACTGGATCGATGGTTCAAAAACTTGATTGAAAATTTACCTTTATTATTTTCTTACTTTGTTCCTAACTAATTTCTTCATGATACATCTACTTGTCATTATAGATGATTTCTTCTGTCTTTGTGGATGATCACTGATTTTCTTGTTATGGACTTGTCATTAACAATGAGGAGGAAGTACCATGGACCAGAATTTCACATAAAAAAGTCAGATTGTTGTTCTCTAACTTTTGTTGTTGCTTGCACAAGTGACTGCAGCATAGCTATGAGCGAGTTGCACATCAGCTGTCCGTCTTTTTTGAGAATTTTTTATCTAAGTGTTCCTCTAGCTGGGAATGTCCTTAACTAGAAAGAGAACAGAGCTGTTATCATACCCGACCATACAATAGCCATACATTATAACCTGTCTACCGTCACTGAAAAGTTGAGAAGGGAGCTGCTCCTTTATACAAAAGAATTGGCAACAGCAATTGATTGGTTTTATTTTCATCTCGTTTTTGTAACTCATAATAAACATAAGAACAAAAAAAAAATCTTTTGAGATGCTTCATCTTTTTCAATGCTTTGTCTCTCTATCAGCCCTTTGAATTACTAAATACTATGTTCCCTTCATCCGTCTAAATTTTTCCTTGCTCATCAGCTTGCCCTTGTAATTTATATATACCATATATATCCCGACTTTTTGTCTCTTCATCAGCCATGCCTACAAACTTATAAAATGCTGCAAATGTCCTAAGCGAAGGGTTTAGAAGACATAATGCCCATTAGATAAAAACATGTTAGGATGGTTGTTACATAAAGGAATTAGGAGCGACCTTTTTAACTGACTATTTAATTATGCTATGTGCCTGCATATGCATATAATGGCTTTTTAGATATAGTTTGTTCACCTTGATTACTGTTCATGTATTAATATTATGTGTTTCATATACTATTTCATGTAAAGCAGGTCTGCATACCCATACTCGATTTTTTTTTTAATCCTTTTTGGCCAAGTCCTTATATCTTAAGATGAGGAGAGGGATGGTTCTGACTCCTAGACAGATATGCTTACCTGATGCCTATACCTGAATCCATGTAGCACAGGTTGCCAGGATAGTGCAACAAAAATTATGCAGTAAATAACTTCATCCACCATGCTCAGAATTAAATATGTTATTTGTAAGGCAGCCAGGTTGCAACAGGTGACTTTCATATTGACTGTAGTATGACATTATAGTGCCCTGAGGCATTTATGCATGTATTACAAAATAATGAAAAACAAAGGGAGAGGCTTACATACTGGAGGTTCATATAAAAGGGAATCTGTTACTGATGAAGTACATGTTTCCTAAAGGTTTTGTCTCCGAATCAGAGTATTGTGATTGGGTGGGCAATTACAGCAAGGATGAAGTGGAACAATAACTAAAATGATAGCATATCTTGTAGAAGTTGGTTTTGCTTTTTCAATAGAGAAGCATCATGCAAAGAGAATAGTACTGATCATTTGTTCAAATTGCATTCCCCTGAGGTATTGACATAGTATATATATTCTTTTGTTATTTACTAATTGTTAATGCACCTTGTAATTTACTGCCCATTTTCCCTTACCTCAAGACATGCACCAAAAAAAAAAAGTTAAAAAGAATATCAGAATAAATAAGAAAAAGGTCTCCAACTTTCCTCTTGGTTAACTCAGACTTGTGCGAATGAAAATATTGAGTAGATTGGACAAGGGACTGAATGGATTGATTCATCATTGTTAATGAAGTTGGTCAGGTACGCATTTGATAATAGAATGCAGGTTTATAATTCAGAAGTTACAAATTGCTTTTGTGTGGTTGGGTACAAGGTTGTAGAATTTAAGAAGGCCATATATGGAAAAGAATGATTATAAATCATTATTTAGGCTGCTAGATGCTTGGCTATTGAGGTATGTGCACCAAAATTTTGAGAAGTTTGATGAACCTGTTATCATGTGAATAAGTATGGGATACATGTTTCATTTGGCGATATAGTTTTTCAGTGAAAGATTTTCCAAAGATTATATAGTTAACTAAATATTGGTAGTTTCTGTTGCTTATGTTGTGGCTTGAATGGATGGCAATGTGAAACCACATTGCTATTGCTAGTGTGTGTGTGTGTAGAAACAAAGGAAAGCAAGGAGTTCACTGCCAAATTATTTGACCTTTCAATGCTTGATGCTGGAATTTATTATGATTGATGTTCCAAAGAGGATTGAAAATACAAATTTCCATTGCAGTGTTTTAAAAGGCTTAAAGTGAGGCTTGAGGTTCTGCCTTACGGGTAAGAAACGATAAGCTTTCTGGTGTCGTCATGCATACACCTTGGGTTTTTAATTTTAGGAAAAAAAAAAGATTTCATTGGTTCTGGGCATTAGTGTTCCACCATCAAGCACTTCTCCAAGTGCTAGGAATATGGAGCCTAAGCTTAGGGTTGGGTTTGTTAAATCTTCAGTCTTGGAAAAAGGAAAATGTGGAAAGGAGTTGAGCTAGAGAATCCAGATTTTTTCTCTCTTTAGTTTGTAGTACAGAATAGATCTCTTCTTTGCATTGAAATTCAGTATGAGGTGCATGCTTTAGTTAAGGAAAGCACAAGCCATGAAAAGTATCTGATATGATGCCTCTGGGCTCTCTTTCCTTGCCTTGGGTTGCAAGTTTCATCAAGTTCCAGGCATATTTCTTTGGATTGGTCAAAAGATTCTTTTTTTTTTTTTTTTTTTTTTTTTTTTGTTTGAATGAATAACCTTTTGAAAGAATTCACAATATAATAATCTATAACAAGGGGGTCGATGCTACCATCTAAGGAGACAGTGACAAATTAAATTATTGTAAATTAAGCTAAGACCTACTGCAGCAATTCAAAAAGCTGAAGGAATTTACTGGGTTGAACTAAAAAGATCTTATTCTTTGTTTAGAATTTTCTTGTTGTTTGAAGGCCAAGGCCCTAGGTAGAAGGTGGAGGCACGTTTTCATATTACCTGGTGGCTGTCATGGCTTGGAAGAAATAAGGTATTCGAGATAAGCCAGGGATGGGGTGATATGTGATACTAGGGGTGCAAACGAGTCGAGCCACTTGCCAGCTATTCGAGCTTGACTCGAGTCCAAGCTCGACTCAACTCAGTTATTATCGAACTAGAGTAGCTCGGATAGTTTTTCGCATCGATCTCAATTAGCAAGATATTTGGCTCGAAAGCTCGCGAGCCTACTTAAATATGTGTGTGTGTGTATATATATATATTATTAGTAGACTAAGGTTCGATTTCGAGCTCGAGTATGGCTCGGTTGATATTCGAGTCGAGTCAATCCTGTGTTTTGCCTGTTTTTCATTGAGCCGAGCTCAAGCTTGCGATATCAAGGCTCGATTGATCTCGAGTCTAGTTTTAAGTCCGAGTATTTTGAGCTGAGTCAAGCTCGAGCTTCCAACTACTCGACTCGGCTCGGCTCGATTGCTCCTATTGGATACTGACTGCTACCACCTGACTGCAATGTACCTTTCTCAGCTATGGAAGGTCCTTTAGAGGAAAATTATAGATTTGTAATTATATTAACTGCTGTTACAATTGTTTTTTTTTTTTTTTTTTTAGTGAATGGAAGGTGGAGGAAGTGAGAAACCTCCCCCAATTTATTGTAAAAGTATTAAAAAATTACAGTGATGTTTTGCAAGGGAATATGGGAAAAGGAAACATAAAGTAAGTAACTAGAGAAGGGAAGACAATCTGATAGAAATCATATAATGATTCTTTTCCCCATTAGATTATGGACACATCCTGGCTGGATGAGATGACTGTTCCGCTTCTTTTATGTGATTGTCAAGCTAGAGATTGGATGCACCGTTTTGATTCTTTTTTTTGGTTTTTTTGTTGCATGGTTGCAAGATGTTTCCTTCAAGGTCGGTTGAATGGGAATGGATAGTTTGCATTGCATGGAATATACCTTTACATGATAGGTGAACCAATTTGATGATACTAAAAATTAATTCATATTTCACAATTTGTTTTGGTGATTTGCAAAAAAATATTGTAACTGATACATCTTTGCCTGTTATGCATAATGAAATTCTGTACTTCTATGCTGATAGATTTTTTATTTTTTTTGTTTGAGAAAAGGAAAGAGATCGTCTCATATCTTCTGTTATTCAGATTGAGGGGCCCAAGTCTTCTGAAGAAATGCTTGCAATCCTTCAACGGGTGATAGAAGAGTGTACACCAGCTCTAGTTGCAGCAAGGCTTGAGGCGGAAGAACGGAGAAACAACCAGCGTCTGAGAGAAGAGCAAGATGCTGCATATAGAGCTGCACTTGAAGCCGATCAAGTATCTTGCTTTTCTTTCTTCGGTCTTTTGATTTTCTTCGTTGCTTTTTTTGTTCAGATTGCTAGCATCTTAAACTGAATGAACTTGTCTGGTAAATCAGGCTAGAGAGCGTCAGAGGAAAGAAGAACAAGAGAGATTGGAGAGAGAAGCAGCAGAAGCTGAGAAGAAGCGCAAGGAGGAAGAAGAGGCTAGGGAAAGAGCAGCTTGTGAAGCTGCTGAGAAAGAAGCTGCACTAGCCAGAAGGCGGCAAGAGAAAGCGATGTCACTGGGCATTGAACCTGAAAAAGGGCCAGATGTTACACAAGTAAGTTCTTTCAAGCTCAATTTTATATTTTCTTTTTCATTTTTGTGCTTTCATTTACTCACTGAAATCTTGATCTTCATCAATTTCTGTGAGTTTAGCAATGATAGCTTATTAAATTATTATCTACCTGGAGGAAAAAAAATAACAAAATATCCCAAGATGCCTCTTATCTTCTGTAATGGATTAGATATGTTCCCTCAGAATCTGCCAACAAAATGATTATTTGATGTATTTTGTCATGGTGGTTACTCGCGCGCACGCATGTATCTTCATGTGTTTGCAAATTCTGTGTTATTTGCTGTATTCTATTACAATTTCGTTCTTTATACATTAAGTTGTAGGTCTTATGCTCATGCTGTAGTCACATTTTTTTTTTTTTTTAAAATAATTGATCAATCCACGACAGTCAAAGTAGAAAGGTAGTTTGCGGGGAAGAAGTGAAAAGGTAAAGATAAACCCTGATGCTTAGGGCTTATTGCAATGCTACAGAAAATTGTATGTCTGCATATTATGCCTATTGGTGGACTTGAATTCACCAAATAAAGTAGACGTCAATGTTTTTGTGAACGTAACTAATGTAGGATTAAATTATTGTAGTATATGTGGTTGCTGAGTTTGTAAAAGAGAGAAATCTGATGTGGAGATGTCTGTAAAAGTGCTTGCTTGATGCAGGCCTCAAATTAAGCCAGTTAGTTGAAAGCAGCCAATGATTCTGTATGCAAGCTGATGAAATATATTGCTAGCTAAACGGTGGCGTTTGTTTTTTTTGGGGCCAATTGAGACCTTTTCCTTTCTTCCTCCTTGATGGAAATGGAGATAAGACTTGCTGGTAGAGTTGCCCAGGTCCAATGCTTGGGTAGACATCTGACTAGTTTCAAACAGAACCTTTTACCACTTAGAGGACTATCTGGCTATCGCCAGTTAACCAGTTGTCAGTTGAAAGGCAAAGCATAAAGAAAGTTGATTATTATTTTCCTGCAACATGTAAGATAGTATTTGTTATAGAAGTTGTCACAAAATACTAAATTAGGGTATTGTTTGGCATCACTTTCTTTTTTCTATTTTCAAAAAATAAAAAATAAAATTCTGCCGCCATTTTATATTCTAAAATTTTGAAAATATAAACATGTTTTGTGTAGTCGATTATTTTTTAAATATAAGCATGGTGGTGGCGGGCGGACGGAGGTAATGTTGGTGCTAGTGGTGTTAGTGGTGGGGCAATTATTGTCTGGTGAAGGTGGTGCTGGTGATGGGTTCCCCAAACTGGTATCGGAGATCAAATCGATTGGTGATCAGTTCAGCATGTATGGGTGTGTACCATGCTGTTTCAGGGCATACAAAAAGAGGGAGAGCTGGAGAGGGAGAAAGATAAAGAGAGAGAGAGAGAGAGAATCCAAGTGTGCCAGTTGTGCATTTACACACTGGCCTGCCGGACTGAGTGCATGTACACCTATAGTTAAAATTGGTCTATTTTATGACTATTCTTAAGATATTTTTCCTCCCTCCTTCCCTCCCTCTGTGCGTGCGTGCGTGTTGCGCTTGTTCTTTACTTAGTGTTATTTTTGTTATATCACAAAATGTCACTGTTGGCTTATTTAGGATATTTCCTTTTCAGCCTTTCTTTTGTCTCATAGATAAGTGTTATAGTTAATGATTATAATTTTTTCATGTTTTAAGTGTTACATGGTAGCACTTGAAATGCCTCCAACAACCCATTGGAGATTGAAGCTGATGTAATTGTTGGGGTTGCCATCAGGTTCTTGTCCGATTTCCTACTGGAGAGCGCAAGGAAAGGAGGTTCCACAGTTCAGCTACGATCAGCTCCCTCTATGACTATGTTGATTCTTTGGATTGCTTAAAAGCTGAGAAATACAGCCTGGTTTCAAACTTCCCACGCGTCTCCTATGGTCCAGAAAAGCATTCGCTGACATTAAAAGAAGCAGGTTTGCATCCACAAGCAAGCCTGTTTGTTGAAGTGGACTCATGATCTGCATTAGGTCCGGCTGGTTAAACCTCAAGTTTTATGCTCGCTGTAGATATTTCTTTTACTTCCTTTTAATACAAGGAAAGTAGAGGAAAGTACTTCACTGTGTGAACGTTCCCTGATATACTGTCCTCTGTAACTTTAGGTTATCTTGTCCATCCATTAATAATCCTTATGAAGATTTCAATTCACTGTTTTTCCCTCTTGTGCAATAAAGCGACTTTGGAATTCGTAGGATCACAAAAATTCAGCTTGTTTGTTGGTGAAATAATCACATAAAATTAACATTCGTCTCGAGTAGGCGGCCTTTTGCTGTACTTTGATCCTGTCAAATCTTGCTTCAGTTGCCAGGTCATGGTATGGTACGCTACACCATGAGCGATATCATCTTATAAAATTTTTGATTTCAGAGTGGCTGTTCAGAAAAACTGATTGTCTTGATTTAGTGTGACTTCGTAACCTGATGTATTAGATTACGCATGATCACTCTTGAGATGGGGAACAGATTATTACATAAAATTCTCTTCAGCTTATTGAAAACTATGTGAAATCCAGGTAAAACAATTGTGGGTGCCTTGTTATGTATCCGGGACAGAATATGGTGGCTGGTCCTTCTCGCCATTTGATAAAGAGCACCAGAGAAGCTCACGTCACGAACATGGCCTTCTTGAGCCAAGTATGTATGCTGGTTTTTCCCAAGAACCACTAGAAAGACAGGCTAACAAACCTTGTGAATGAACTTGGGCACCTGCAATGGAATTCAACTATTGGATTTATTAAAAGCCAAACATATGAAACACTAGCCCCAAAGGACCACCACTTTTATCGAGTCTTGTCAATGCTTACACAATGCAAAGAATTGAATAGATCAAATACTTGTACCCAGTCATCTTTTTATTTATTTATTATTATTATTTTTATTTTTAATACAAATAGATGATCACATGACTCTGGCGTGACTGCGCCTCAAAAGATCGGAAAGCAAAAAATTTTATAGGACCCGAGGGCACTCCTGTTCAGTTTCCGGTATGCTCAGCAACATAAGAAGTGATTCAATCTTCCACACTGTTTGCCTCCTTCCAGTATGGTTTAACCGTTTATCATAAACTACAACAATGACTACAACTGGAAAGCATAGGGTGATCATGAATACCTGCAATGACCAGCAACTCTACCGTGAATCCCTGGTTGTCTACAACCACCAAATTGGGCATGAAGTGATAGTTCCATGGAGCAATACAGAAGAGAGCCCGTCATCCGATGTCTTGTTCCGGCGCATATTGTGAAGTTGATTCTTTGGGCTAAAAATGCTCGTACTCTACAAAAGAAAAATAGATAAATATGCAAAATACCAAGCAGCTGATACCAGGACAAGTCGATGCTCCAGTTGTACATTACATCAAGATCTGATGATTCTTCAAGTACTCGTGTTATCTCTTGTGCACAATGAGGGTTCTTGGCAAGTACCAAAGCAAAACCACCTCCAATGGCACCCACCAACTTGTAGCCATAGCAGTAGGGTTAGGCAAACGTAAAGAGCTTGTCCACAAACTCGTTTGCTGCAGAGAGGGTCAAACTCCTGATGCAGCCTCCAAGCCCCTAACATTGTATCACCCAATTCATCCACCTCACCACTTATCAGAGCTTCCCTATTGATCTTTTCCAATTATGCAAAGGCTTAATGCTGGATATCAACACATCATTTCTATGGAGAAACCGAGTTGCCACCTTCTGCAATACTTGGTGAGCAAGCCTCGCCTGCATATTGGCCCAATGGTAAAGAGATCGTAATAAAAAGAAAATAACAGGTGAAATTTTGCTGCTCAACCCAGTTTGATGAAAAAAATATAGAAAATAGTTCAAATATATGAACTCGGTGACAATTATAAAGACCACAAAATGTCTATAAACTCATTTTCCTTTAGTGTTAACTCACTGCAACGAAGATGAATTTCGAGGATATAGGAGAACCTACGAATTCATTGTCGCTCTAAAAACATGTGTAACTAAGACCGGCCAGCCATACTTTGTTCTAAAACAACTCATTTTTCCTCCCCATGTACATTAAACACAATGTAACACAATAAAGTGATTTTGATAGGAGTTTGCAAACTAACTTGGACATGCACATATTTGGAGGATGTGGGCCGAGATTTAAATAAAGCTTGTATTGTTGCTCCCCTTTGCATCCACTTGCAGTCGTTAGAACATTACTGATCTATAAGGCCATGTTGTTATTCTTAATGATATGTTTTTGATTGTGGCTGTGAATCAAATGAAGCTCATATTCTGAAACTCATCACCATTAGCACATAAACATAATGCAGGTTGATGTATTTATGTATCTTTATTGAGCTACGATCCCAACTCAGCCAATTGCTACATTGTAAAATATATGTCGGGCCATCTGTTATGAGAATTCATACCATTAGTCATGATTTACAGAATTGAAAATGCCTAAAAGCCAAAAATTGTAGATTATTTTTGTTACATCAAGTCATGATGAGCTTGACAAAATTTAATAACTACTTAATCTGATTTATAATTTGGAGGAATGTCTATGACACTAACACACATAGATCATGAATAATAATGCAGATTTTTATCAGCCAACATGAATCACAACACCATTGCTTTATTGGAACAATCCATTTGGCATACACTTGATGCTTCAGTAACAAAGCTCCAACTATCCGGATTCTCTTTCAAGGCAAAGCCTTCCACCTCCAATTGGATTGGATGTGGAACCTTACACTGCACACTTCTCACTAGGTCGTAAGATGTTGATGTCCATCAAAACCAATTCCTATATTAGCTTTCAGATAGAGGCATGTTCCATACTTATCAATCTATTAGAATATCACCTCATAACCACCAATCCTGATGCACATCAACAGCCATTAAGTCATATTGACTTTGCTGCAGCCTAATTAACAAGCCGAATGTAATCTAGCTCCAGCATACATAGACAGAGACAGGCTATCATGAGGCCGAACAGATCCAAAGGCAAAACCTGTAGGATAAAATTTCAAACAGATCTTGGGACACGAACTAAAACATCTACATTGCCCACCATGTTTTGAAGGCCCCTAACCAATGAATCAAGTTGTCCCAAGACGGATGACACAAATAGAGCTAGCGCTCTAAAATGAGTCGTAAGCAATAAAATTGTGAACCCAAAACCATTGACCCTGATCTGGGCATTCAAAATCATATAAAAACCAAAATCAAACTTTTTAAATTGCTTTTGGTCCATAAATCAAATCATTTTGTTATGTCATTAAAACTTGGGCAGATTAATGCATCAGAAAGACTGCAATGCAATATCCCTTCAAAAAACAAGATTTTTGGTATATGGGCATTTTGGATATTCTAGATCACATTTAGCGGTCTGGACGTTCCTTTTAGAAACCCTATCAATTGATCTTACTCAATAGTACTCTAGCTTAAACTTAGCATTGCTACAGTCTATCTCCATATATGTCTAGGACATAATACGGCCATGCTACCAAGGGTTTCTGCTCTTGATAACATAAAGTCTAACAATCATAATCAGCTAAAATCCATCATAAATAAAATATAATAATAAATTCAATTCTATCATTCATCAAGTAATTAAACCAAGATTGGTTCAGAGCGTCTAAATCCAAAATTAAATGCCTAAACTATGTCTTAAAATTTATCAATAGTTGACTACAAGTCTCTGGTCATTTGATAAACTAAGTTTCCAGCTACAAAATTTTCAAGCTTATTAGTATAGATCCCCAAGCCTGAATCATCCGATGGTCCTAGCCTTATTCGTCTGGACAGAAAAAGCAAAAAAAAAAATGCATTGCACCAACTTAGTAAGTAAACCTTACACTATCTTATCTGGATCAAGCATAAGTTTATATATGTATCAATAAATCATTTAGAGAAGATGATTATCATTATAAAATAAACTTTCATGATAACAATAAATGATAAATAAATCATGCTCTTGCACATGCATAAATTATGCAATTTTCATAAACATAGTTTCCAACGCATAGCATAAACAAATTCATAAATTATGTTAAACTTTATAGATAAAGTCAAAAATCATCTGTTATTTTGTTATAACATAATTCTTAATAATTTTCACAGACTAAATGCTAAGGTCACTATTATATCCATGATAGGGCCATCATTGATAAATACCAACTACTATTATCCATTGGCAGGGTCATGTACCAACTACTATTATCCGTTGGCAAGGTCATATATTAACTATTATTATCTGTTGGTAGGATCGTATGCCAACTACCATTATCTCTTGGTAGGGTCAGACATAGCTATCTTAAAGCCTTTTGCATATTTCTTAAAATAGACATTCTTAAATTATATTTCATTGAATTATATTTTCTTAAATCATGCATAAATAAAATACTAGATAATTCTATAAAGCTCATGGTCCATAAATAATTTTTTAACAGTAAAACAATTGTGAAATCATTTTTTTCATTACAAAACATACATTTCATAAATATAGAGTTCATATTTTTTAAACAAATCGTTCATATTAAAATATTCATAAAATCATTATTTTATGATAAATCATGAATTTTATAATGCATATGCTTAATCCTTATTTTATGAAAATACATAATAATTCTTTTTATAATAAAATAATTGCTAATTTAAAAAATAAGTAAGAAGTGTCGGGATTATTATCTCTTCTGCTTTAGCCCTTTAAACTTCGTTACATGAATTTATCGAACCTAATTAACATATCAAAAACATAATTAATTCCTATTTGATAAATTCAATCATAAGAAAATGAGACTAGAGATTTGGTAGTCGGTCCAACAGGCTGTCTGGGCATCAAGACAATTCAGGGCCTCCTAACCAAGGGTTAGATCTAAGCGATTCGATCAATGAATCATGAAGCACAATTAGATCAAAGCTAAAATCAATCAATAAAGTTCATCAATAATAGTATCAAACATACTTGACATGGTTAGGATGAGATCTGACATATTGCATGGATATCGAAGCGATTTTGAATCTATTTCCCAAAAGATCTTCTCAAGTGCATACTGGGATCCATGGATCAGATAGAGAGAGAAAGCGATAGGATAGAGAGAGAAACCCTAGAGAGGAGAGAGAACTCTTCTCTTTTTTTTTTGGTTTTCTTCTTTCTTTCTTTAGCCGAACAAGGGATGGAAGGGGGTGGTGGCTAGTCACTAAAGGACTGGCAACGGGCTGCGCGGCAAGCGGCCAACAGCGATGGAATAGAGGATGGTCGATGGTGAGGATTGGCCAGTGGGAATCAAGGGGAAAAGCCAAAAACAGGCAAAATCATTCTTGATAGAAATCTGATGGGATTTCGATGAATCTGATGGCCAATGGGGCTGCCTAAGGTCATGAGGAGCAGGGTAAGAGAGAGGAGAGGTGAGGCCGAGCCCATACCTTGGTTCCGACGAGCCTTCAACTTTGATTTCCGGTAGCCACAAGTCTTGGAAGATCAGCAAAAATAGGGAAGAAAAAAATGAGGAAGAAGAGAGGAGGGCCGGTGCTTGTTGTGGAATCTGTGGAGGGAGAGGGAGAATTTATAGAACAGTGGGGAGGCCGAATCCTCCCTGGAATCGGCTTCCTGTCTGATGAATTCAGGTGGAAGAAGACTCCCAGCGGGAGTCTTCTTCATCATATTTCTTTTTTCTTTCATGCCCTAAGATCTGTGCAGGAGAAACGTTCAGGGCCGGGTTATTACATTCCACCCTCAAAAAAGTTTCGTCCTCGAAACTTAATATACCTTCCTTCTAAAATAGGTGAAGATTCTTAGTCTTTATCTAATATTCTACCATGCTTTCGCTGTGCAACTCTTAATTTAAACCAACTTTTCTATACTCTTTCTAAGCCTAACTCTACGAATCACCAACCTAAGCTTATATTCTACCCATGATCAAACCTATTGCTAGACTTTAAGTTCTACCCATTATCAAACCTATTGCTCTGATACTATAAAATGTCATGCCCCAAATCTGAGACATAATATGGCCATGCTACCAAGGGTTGTTGCCGTCGATAACACAAAGCCTAATAATCATAATCAATTAAAATCCATCATAAATAAAATATAATTATAGATTCAATTCTATTTTTCATCAAGTAATTAAATCAAGATTGGTTCAGAGTGTCTAAATCCAAAATCAAATGCCAAACCCATATCTCAAAATTTATCAATAATTGACTACAAGTCCATAATCATTTGATAAACTAAGTTTCCAGGTACAAAATTTCCAAGCTTATTAGCATAGACCCCTAAGACTGAATCATCCAACGGTCCTAGTCTTATTTGTTTAGACAGAAAAAGAAAAAAAAAAAGTATGAGCTACACCAACTACTGTAAGTAAACCTTACACTATCTTATCCGGATTAATCATAAGTTTATATATGCATCAAAAAATTATTTAGAGACAATGATTATCATTGTAAAAAAAATGAAAAATAGTAATATCATAAATAAATCATGCTCTTACATATGCATAAATCATGCAATTTTCATAAACATAGTTTCCAATACATAGCATAACAAATTCATAAATTATGTTAACTTTATAAATAAAGTCATAAATCACCTGTTATTTTGTTATAACATAATTCTTAGTAATTCTCTTAGACTAAATGCTAAGGTTACTATTATATCCATAATAGAGCCATCATCGATAAATACCAACTACTATTAGGGTCATGTATCAACTACTATTATCCATTGGCAGGGTCATATATCTACTACTATTATTCATTGACAGGGTCGTATACCAACTACCATAATCTATTGGCAGGGTTGCATACCTGCTACTATTATCCATTCGCAAGATCGTATACCAACTATTATTACTCATTGATAGGATCATACAAAGCTATTTGAGAGCCTTTTACCATATTTCCTAAAATAGGTATTCTTAAATTATATTTCATCAAATCATATTTTCTTAAATTATGCATAAATAAAATACTAGATAATTCTATAGAACTCATGGTCCATAACTAATTTTTTAACAGTAAAATAATCATGAAATCATTCTTTTCATTACAAAATATAAATATCATAAATATGGAGTTCATATTTCATAAATAAGTTCATATTAAAATATTCATAAAATTACTATTTTACGATAAATCATAAATTTCATAATACATATGCTTGATTCTTATTTTATGAAAAATACAGAATAATTTTTTTTATAATAAAATAATCGATAATTTAAAAAATAAGTAAGAAGTATTGGGGTTACTTAGCCTTTTTGCTTTAGCCATTTAAACTAAACTAGATGAATTTATCAAATCTAATTAATATATTAAAAACATAATTAATTTCTATTCGATAAATTCAATCATAAGGAAATGAGACTATAGATTCGATGGTCATTCTAATAGGCAATTTGGACACCGAGACAATTCAGGGCCTCATAACTAAGAGTTAGATCTAAGCGATTCGATCAAGAAATCATGAAGCACAATTGGATCAAAGCCAAGATCGATTAATAGGATTCATCAATAATGGATATCAAAGATACTTGACATGGCCAGAGTGAGATTTGACATATTGTATGAATATCGAAGTGATTTCGGATCTCTTTCCTAAAAGATCTTCTCAAGTGCATATTAGGATCCGTGGATCAGATAGAGAGAGAAACCCTAAAGAGGGGATAGAGAACTCTTCTCCCTCCTTTTCTTTTTTTCTCTTCTTTTCTTCTCTTTTTCTTTCTTTGGCTGAATAGGGGATGGTGGCTAGTCAACGGAGGACTGGCAATGGGTGGTGTAACAAGCGGCCGACAAACGATGGTACAGAGGATGGCCGGTGGTGACTGGTGACGATTGGCCAACAAGAATCAAGGGAAAAAGCCAAAAACAGGGGAAAGCATTTTTGATGGAAATCCGGGGGGATTTCGACAAATCCGAAGGCCAACAGGACTGCCTAAGGTCATGGGGAGCAGGGTAAGAGAGAGGAGAGGTGAGGCCAAGCCCATACCTTTGTTTCAACGAGCCCTCAATTTTGATTTCCGGTGGACATGGGTCTTGGCAGATTGGCAAAAACAGAGAAGAAAAAAAAATGAGCAAGAAGAGAGGAGGGCCGGTGCTTGCTGTTGAATCCTTGGAGGGGGAGGGGGAATTTATAGAGTAGTGGGGAGGCCGAATCCTCTCCAGAATCGGCTTCCTCTCCGATGAATTCAGGTGGAAGAAGGCTCGTTGGGAGTCTTCTTCATCGTATTTCTTTTTTTTCATGCCATAAGATTCATGCAGAGGAAATGTTCGAGGTTGGGTTATTATAGATATCTTCTACAATATACAGATTAATAAAATCTATATTTGTGATTAGCTAATATCCAAAATAGGCACCTGACATAAATGATTAAGGCTTAGCTAAGTCGAGTTTATCTTTTATCATATTAATATTCTGGTTAGTAAATATCATGCACTATAAAATATTTTTTTATTATTATCAATACTTAATTTTATCACTATCATGATGTTGGCAAAGCTTGTCCACTTTGTAAAAGACACTGTGGTTTATAAAATAATTTTATCAATCTCCATTTGACAACTTTACAAAGTTCACCTTTCCTATGAATTAATCAACATTGCTCCAAAAATTATAATCATAAAGGCCAACACTGTAGCATTGATTTTCAGAAATTAGCAGCTATTAATAGACAAAGAAGCATCTTATGAGAAATAAGACTAGGTGCAAAAACATGTATTCCAGCTATGAGGTGTTAATTCCTTGGTTCTGCCATATTCACAAAATTGCAGCATCATTTAGATGAGGAAAGAAAAAAGGATTGTTAACTTCATAAAATCATATATATTTAGCATATGCTATCTCTGGTTCCTTCCTGCTGCTCAAACTATTTGGAACTGAACCATTTCCATATAACTGAAAATACATAAAAAAGAAAAGAAGTTAAGTATCACAAAAATAAGAGAAATACAATTCGACAAATTATTCGCCCCTTATGACCAATAAAAAAAATTAAAACATCACAATTAGAGGACATTGTATGTGTTAAGCAAAAGCAAACGATATTAATGAAGTTACGTAATGCATAGGTCAAGCTCCTATAACCCATCAGTTTTATCTTGTTTCAAACAATTGTGCATGATCAAAACCCTTCAATTGATGACAATGCCAATCCAATTCTCCTGCAACCTGCAACTTCAATTAAAATTTGTTCATGATGTGAGGGAATCTTCCTTATCTGACTGACATTCACAAATTTATTTAGAGCATTTATATTGATCAAACATAATATTCCAAAGCCAGATAGGACTCATACGTACCCACCAATAAAATGCTGAACTCAGGTAAAACACACTAGCAAAATTCCCCAATTTATGTTAGAACAGCTTTTGCTCGCATGAGAAATTTTTTAGTGAATTCAAAATGAACGAATATTTAGCTAGCATGGATCCTGAGACAAAGTCCCTTGCCACTCAAGCAGCAGAAAACAGAACTAACCAAACCCAAAAGAACACATCTTCAAACATCTAAACACCAGGAAAAGTATATTCTTATTAAGATGACTAAAAAGTAACACAACCATTAGTAGATAATAACCAAATTTAGCACATGAATGTTTCGAGTAAAGCATAATTTTACGGTATTGAAGCCCAAAAGCTTAATTACTAAAGTGCATTAAACTACCACAACATTCCAATCCATCTGGAAGTCATCCAAGGCTAGTTTCTTTTTGGCCCTCAAGCTATTTTAACGTTCGCTAAAATGTAATTTTTGTTCTATGCCAGAAGGAGGAGGCTTCATTAGAACTGGGATATAACTTATAGGATCCGTTTGGTTGGGGTATGTTAGATTACGGGGTAATTTGATAATTCATGAAAATCATTTACCTAGAAAAATGATTGTCGAGGAAAAAAACTTTTACTATGTTTGGTTGGTGGAAAAATTACTTCAAAAAATGACACCAAAAAAGGATTATTACATTTGGTTGGAGGTAATCCTACATGAAAATATGGCAAAATTTACAAATATACCCTTCAATTAAAATATTTTTTTAATACCAAAATAGTATTATCATCTTCAATTAGTTTTTATATGATGACTATAATCACATGACCCTTTGCATAATGCCATCTCTATCTTAATTTTTTTACAAAAGCTTTTATTGAATAAAATTTGAAGGATATTAAAATAAAGTCAATGATTACATATGCAGCTTTATTAGGGGTATTTTTGTCAAATATGGATTACCACCGCTCGAAAATTTGCCAAATACCAACCTTCCATGGTATTTATTTTACCATCTCTCTCTAGAAAATAAGCATGGGGCCCACCAATTTTTTTTTACCATCTCTCTCTTCCACTTTTCATACCAAACATGGTAATCTGACATGGGAATCATTTTCCCATGCCAGATTACCCCCAACCAAACGGCCCCATATATTATAGCATGTGGCAAAATGTAGTATCTTTTATTGCTTTCAGTGCAGTCTCAAATGTGATTTACAAAATAACAATTGAAGAAGTTTAACAAATAATTATTAAGTCATAAATCTGGTAGTGATAGTTTCAATATGAATATAAACAAATACATTTTTATCTTCAGATATTAAACTACTGCTACACATCCTGCATGGAGAGGATTCACTTAGGCTTTATGGCCAAGGTCTTCGACCATTACACTTTAGCTCTTATAGAAGCTCCCTTTATAATGGAAGCATTTTTTCAGTTGGTCTGGTATAAATTACTCCTAGCTGCAGCATATGGTCTCTGAAGATTGACTAATTTTGACTGATTGGTAATAATTTCTGTGGTTTACTATAAGGTTGCATGTTCCATCTACAGACAACAAAGTCATCAAATAACATTATTACCTTTCTTTAACCTTTTGTATAGTTTCAGTGATAATATACTTGAAAGAAGTTGAGCTAGTTAAAATGATACTTAAAATTCACCATGTAGGTGGCATTATCCTCTCCTGCAGATAGCAAAACCCTCATAGAATGCAATTCTATCATTTTCATATATATATATATATATATATATATATATATACACAACCTCATCTAGCTTGTCTGGAAGTCTCCATCTCCTACCATCCATTTAAAATCGAAATTCATGAATATGATTTTCCTACTTATTGGTAGTATAATCATGTGCCCAAATACTTTATGAAGTATGTTGAATAAAAAAATTCATGGACCTGCGTAAAAGCAGATATATCACACGACATTGTGCCTGCAAAGCTACCCTGGGTTTATCACTTCTCCAAAAAATTAACATTTGATTGAAGTAAAAATTTACCATGTTTTCTCCATTTAGTCTTGGGGGATTAAAGGAAACCTCTGAGATCCACATCAGGCACATGTGCAAGCATGAAGTGAAACAATATTGAGGAATCACCCGAAACTGCTAAGTGCTAACCAAAAATCCAACATGCAACTCAAAATTATTCATCTTTCAGAATCTTTTGAAAATAAATAAACATCAATAAACATTGCCAACCAGTGAAAAATGAGAAATGAAGCAACACATAAATGCCAGAGAGATAGGAGATTTGGTTACCTGATACCTATAGAATCTGGAAGGCAAGGCCTCAAACTGACAAGCTACTGTCTTCTCATATCAAACATTCAGCAGGCTCATGATATTGATTCACACAGTGAACCAACTTTTTCATCCATATCAGAATCTTTATGCTGCTAGTTCCGATCAACCTGGAGCCTGTTGCAATGGGAATTCTGTTAGAGGCATTTCAGGATAGTGAAGATGGTATAGCAAATAATCTAGTAGTACAACCTTATGATTCAATAATCCCATTAAAGGAATGATGACTATTTCAAAATAACCCTTTCAAAATAGTGGTGGGGAGTAAATTAAAAAAAAAAAAAAAATCAAGAATGGACACAGCAATGGTGATCAGTTTCAAATGATCATCAATAAAATGAATTAAAAAAATTCTTTTGCAAACAAGATCTACTAAACATAGAATCAGGGAGAAAAGAATTACCAGAGCTTTGCCTTCTATGTTGTGCAATTTGGCCTCCAACTCTCGAGCAGCTTCATCCATGCCCAAAGCATTATATGCTTGAATCATTGTTGCAAAAGTGATGCTATCAGGTTTGCAATTCTTTTCCTTCATAAGCAAGAACATTTCTTCCATTATTTTCACCTCTCCAGCCTGACCATATGCACTGATTACACAGTTGAAAAAAGGTGTATCCAAGACAACGTCAGTGTTCTCTGTTTGCCTGATAACTGCAGGAACCTTATCTAGAAGCCCAGCTTTGCGATATCCATTGATGACCGAGCAGTAAGTGATGGAATTAGGCTTAACTCCTTGAATTTTCATCAACCGGAAAAAGTATTCCATTTTCTCAATGTTCCCTACTCTTCCAAAACATTCTATCACTAAATTGAAAGAGACCACATCGGGAGGGAAAAACCGTTTCTGCATAAATTTCATAACCAACCCCATCTTTTCATGCATGCCAGCTTTACCATATGATTTGATCAAGATATTAAATGTCTGGACATCGGGCTCAATGCCCATGTGCTGGAACTCCTCATACCAGCTTTCCATTTTATCGATTCTTCCACTGTTGCCATAAGCCCAGATAATAGAGTTCATTGTAAATATATCAGGCAAACAATTTCCACTTTCAAGCATCTCAGATAGATAATTCTCCATTTGTTCAAGCATCCCAGCTTTACCATACCCATTGATGATTGCATTGTAAGTAACAATGCTGCATTCAATGCGCAAGTAAGACATTTCAGCAAGCAATGCAGGAATCTGATCAAAGCAGCGCAATTTACTACAGCAATTGATAAGGACTGTATAAGTGTATACATCTGGTTTGCAATCGGAAATGGTTTTCATCTCATCAATGGTATGGATTGCCTGGTCTATAAGACCACTGTGGCCATATGCACCTACGAGTGATGTGTAAACATCCAATGTTGGTCTGAGCCCCTCAGCAAGCATGACACCAAAGAGCAAGGTTGCATGCTCGGGCTGCTTGCACTTTCCAAGCATCGTCAAAAGCTTTGCATAGGTTTGAGATTTTGGTTCATACCAATGTTGTTTACGAAGCAATCCAAAGATCTACGATAAAAAGAACCATAATTATTACATTAGAAATATTGAATGGCAAGGAAAGGAGCAAAAAGCAGAGGAAATCCCCGTTCTCATGGCCATAGCACTCATTATCATGGCGAGCTTAGGTATAACTAGGGTTAGGAAACAACACGACCATTTAGCAAGGAAAAAAAATTTGGAACCGAAAGCTAAACTACAAAATGTCAAATACCGAGCAATCTTATTCGAATGACAACACCAATGTGTCACATAATTCAAAAAACTAAAGATATTCCACGACCTAAAACACATTCATAATAAACACAGATTCTCTGACATTGCAGCATATTCGATGGAGTCCCACAAGGGAAAACTCATACGAAGATACACAAAGGAGTTAACTTCACCGGAGAACATGGAGGGAAGAAGAAAGCCGCCTGACTTAACGTGAAAATAGTCACAGGACGAAGAAAAATTAAAAAGTGAGCACAAAAACAATAACCAGCCCCAAGCTAGATTACGCAAATTACACATCCAAAGCGTAAAATGTCTTCAAAACGGGAACAAACTAAAACCGATTAATATTTTGAAAATCAGCAAGATTGCAGCACAATACCGACAGAACTCATTACAAAATTCAGAAAGGAACCTTTTTCTTAACCTAAGAAACCGGAGAAAAGAAGAGAACTATCGACCTTAAGAGCTGACTCCCATCGGTTATTGGAAATGGAGTCGTCCAGGGCCTCTAGAACGGCTCTGGGCCAGAGGTTGGTGGACTTGGCGGACCCGGCCTTCCGCTCCACCCCAAGGACGGCGGCCTCCGTCCTCAGGATCCCGGATAGAGCCCGCTTCGGTTCCTTCTGGAGCCCCTTCGAGGGGGAGCTCCGCTTCGCCACCCTCACGAGGAGGACCGGCGGCCGCTTCCGTCGCCCCTTCCCCGCCTCAACGAGAGGGTAAGGGGTAGGCTTGGAACGGTAGGACGAGGAGGAGGATAACAGGAGGTCAGCGGAACCGATGAAGCGGAGCACCATGGCGATAGCGGCAGGTATGACAAGGGAGCGGAGAGCAAAGCGAGCGCCGATAAGGAGACCGTTATAAGCGTAAGGTTAAGATTACCCCCAGTGCCCAGAGGCCATCAGGTACTATAACCCTTCAAGGCCTTCCACTCCGTCTCTCCGAGAGGCAGTTTCCACTCCACTAGAAGCAGATGGAAGTGGACCGGGCCTGATTCAGCCAACAACATGGACCGGTCGGAAAAATGGGGTAGTGGGTGTATCTTTTGGGTTCACCTGCCTTCGTCCATATTGTCCATATTCACCGTTGGATCAGGAGGAGGGAGTGGTGGTGGCAGGGAGCGGTGGCAATCTGATCGGCTTGAACAAGATATGGGCTGCATGGGATATGTGATATATCAAAAATATATCAATCCGAACTTATTTATTAAATAGATCAAAAATCTATATCTAAATTGGATCATTTTGTTAAATAGATAACCTAGCTTGATCTACAACAAGTTGAAATAAACTAGACAAATTAAGTATTGCCATCCATGATGTAGGTGTCCTTAGGGCATCTCGGGTCGAGATAGCAAAGATTGGGCAAGAAATCTCATGACGAGGGATTAAGGCAAAACCCTATTTGAGTGCCTGCATCTAGACCTGCAGTTGTCTTGGCCATGCATTGAACTACAAGGGTTTTAAGCCTAAGCTGCAGTTTGTGCCGCTGCAACCTAGCGTGCACTCCAGGCTGCACTGCAACTCAACCACGATCCAAGCAAGCCCTAAACTCCAGTAATAAAAAAAATTAATAATTTAGGACATCGACTACTTTTAATGGCAAGTGATGAGATTAGCAAAAGAAAAAAAAAAAAGAATACCATGCCGGCAAAGTATTTATCCCCTTTTGTCTTGCCTCTTGGCATGTGCTCTTCTCAGAGCCAGCTAGCAGTGTTTGGTATATGCAGCACTCCCCTTTCCCTGCTGTAAACCTCATAAATATTACATGGAACGTTCTCTTGGGCTTGCCGTCTTAGATGCTTGAACAACCTATCCGCATAATATCTTCACTAGGGTGAAGTGGAATTAAGATTTCAGGGCAGGAGGGAAACTAAGCATTCATACAATCACTACTGTACATACATACATACATATATATGTATGCATGTATGTATAAAATTTATTCAAGATGGTTCCCCTCCCTCACTAGCCCTTATAAAATAAAAATAACTTGAAATAGTAATATACATTTCTTTGAATCTTGCTTGATAAGGTTATAAACCTTTTTGTCTGTTTAGATGTGTGAACATACTTTCTAAGGATGTTTTGGGTGCAATGTAAGTATTAAACAAATAGAAGAAACCTAAGAGAGAAGCTGAAGGGACCAGAAGAAAATTATAGTGCAAGATAACAGCAATCAACCATTTTTCTGGTCATCCCAATGTTGTTATCTGTAGCTTTTCCTTTCCTATCTCCTTTCCTAGATGTGCTTGGATGCCTCACAAGGAAATCTGTGATACATCTTGTCCTATGGAGGAGAAATGAACTTGAATTGATATATTGGAAATAATAACAAAATGGTCTTGCAGCAATTGGATATACAAACCATATAATGCTGATAACCCTGTAGGATCTGGTGACCCGGCAAAACTTTGCACAAATGACCTGATTCATCTCCCAACTACCAACCACCGGTATCATTGCAACATTTAAAAAAGCAGTGCAGCAAGGTATATCTCTGTACTTGGAAAAAATCAGTGAAATCAAATTGCATTTGATAGCTGGCAAGTCTGCATGATACAGCAAAGACAAAATACTAAGGTAATCACAGGGGATCAAGCCGAGTTAGCTTCAATGGTTAGTTTACAGATCATGTTAAAGTGTTCCTGTCATAGAGCATGTGGTCAAAAATATAAGACGGAGAGAAATGAAGGTTCATCAGCAACGATACCTCCTTCAGCTCGAGTTAGAGCAATCTGGATTGCTATTTCATTTTATACAAGATACCATCAGGATTTATATGAAAAGTTCAAATTTGCTGAGGCAAGACCATTATAATTCAATCTTCCAAACAAAGAACTAATGATGACGTCATATGCTTGAAAACTATCTCAGATTGTTGATGCCAAATTGATATCATACATGATAAGAAAAGAAACATCTCAAGATACTGAATTTGCCAGAAAGAAGTTATGGACAGAACTCAAATAAGCATCATCTTTAGAACCACTGACATCCTAAAATCCAGACCGAAACATTTAAAGACTGCATCTACAGTTTTTGGACTGGAAGTCAGATATGGGAGATATAACCAGCTCACCATAAGCAAACACACAAATGGAAGTGGATGAAATAATAAAATAAGGACCATGCAAATGATTCCATCAACAAAATTTTTAACGAGTCATGAATATTGGAACAAAAAATGATCTTTCCTGATTCAGTCCTGTTAGTAGTGCCATAGATCATTTTTTGTTATCATCAAATGATGAAACAGATGGGAGGATTGTGAAAGCAATTCAAGACAGGAACATGGCTTCGCCAAATAAGTTAGACTAAGTAATCATGACAGATCATAAAAGATAGAAGCCTCTTATAAGCTCAGCAAATAAAATTTTTATTATTCCAGGACAATTAAAAGGTAATAAGACCACATCATATATTAAATAATTCTCATCATCAACAACCATTAACAAATAAGAAAATGTGAGAAGATTTTGAGCAACATAAACTCCGTATGTAGATTATTAGTGAATCTTTCAACAATTCGGTAGATGACATTACTAATGGCTAAGGCATGTTTCAAACTTACCAATACAACCATACTCCGATTTCACTGTTGGATCTTAATTTATTTTCCTCAGAATGATCAAAGTTGCAATACTGATGCTTTGATAATATCAAGTAAATTAGCAGTTGAAGACAACTTGGTTCTTGGTGATACTCATGAATATAAGCTGTCTTCTCAGAAGAAACAAAAAACTTCATATTAAGGGTCTCAATGGAGTAGCTCAAAAGCTTATCAATGATCTTATGCAGAGTTTATGTCATCAAAGAAAAAGATGCAAAATGTGATTTATGTGAAGGAGACACTTAATATACTACCTTAAATAAAAGATGCACCTTTTAATGGCTCTCCACAACAAAAATATGCAGAAATCCAGTAGCACCCCAGACAATTTAAAGCAACAACTGGCCTTTCTATACTTATTTGGAACCATTAGAGTTGTATGAAAAGTGTATAAGCATCGCTGAAAATCTCAGAACATTCTACTTCAGCATATACTAATAAGTATGTTTTTAAATATGCATAACTTTTAAGAAAAAAGTAACAAAAGCATCCACAAATTATATGCAGACATATCATGTGATCCTAAAAATATCATAGAAAATTGCATGATTTACTTGATTATTGCTACTTTAGCCACATATACCATAACATTCTTTAAAGCCAGTAATCAAATGACTGAAGCTGACTATATCTGTTCTTCCTTTTCCCACCTTCAGGTAAATCCACAACATTAAATTTATGCAGACAGTTCCAGCTGCTTACACATCCCAAAACTTTTATAAGGCTCTGCTTTGCAACTCATGCTTCCAATTAGGCAACTTCTTGTCACAGATAGCAAGATCATGCGTGCATGCATGCACGTGCATGCTTGCGTGTGTGCAAGCGTGCGCGCTTGCTTTGTTGTCAATTTTCATACCAAACATATTAAAGAACTGCAATATTTCATTAATGCACTGCAAATGAAATCCAAGACCCTCTGATTTCCACTATCAAACACTAGAGCGCCCTATGAACAGGAGATAATAGTTATGGAAATTAGTAAATAATGCTGGAAATTGATGTCATATGGAAATAAGTACAGTAAGAATCCTGGAGGAAAATTACAGGAAAAACGAAAATATTAATAATACCCACAAAAAGGTGAGAAGTTGACTTTAAAGAAGTTGATCTTTCTTCGGTACACACTAAATCACCAAATTGGACCCAAATTAAATAGGATAATTCTTCTTGGCGAAGAATACTGAATTAGGCACTGGTAGATTTTAAAGAAAACTGGCTTAGGGTAAAAGACAACTAGCCATTTCTTAGACCAATAATACGTGATGTAACTTGGACCTAGGGATCAGATTTACTTCTGATGAAAGATATTATCACAAAGATTGGATAATTATTTCTGAAGTATGTGAGCGACACCAAATGAGGAAGAATAGAATTAGAGAAGATGGCAATGGGTCTTGTTGGGGATAAACCCCGCTCCCGCCGAAGTCCAGCTTGATGCTTAGCCTAATGCAACTGATAATCACGGAAGAGCTTCGATCGAAAATTCTCCAGCGGCTGAACCCCAGTCGAACTCCTCCAACGGCTAAACCTTAGCCGAACTTCTTCAGCCCACCGAACTCTTCCAGCGGCCAAACCTTAGCCGAACTCCTTCAGCCAGCCAAACTCCTTAGCCGTTGAGCCCCAACCGAACTCCTCCCGGACTTCTCCCTCAGTCGGACTCCTCCAGGAACCAAACTTCTTCCGGATCTCCTTCAGTCGGATGCCTACAGGAGCTGAACTTCTTCCGGATCTCTCCTTCAGACGGATGCCTACAGGAGCCGAACTCCTCTCGGACTTCTCCCTTAGTCGGACTCCTCTAGGAGCCGAACTCCTTCTGGATCTCCTTTAGTCGGGTGCCTACAAGAGCTGAACTCCTTTCGGATCTCTCCTTCAGACGGATGCCTACAGGAGCCGAACTTCTCTCGGACTTCTCCTTCAGTCGGACTCCTCCATGAGTCGAACTCCTTCCGAATGTCTCTTTCAGTCCGATGCATTCCTTCAGGAGCCGAACTCTTTCCGGATTTCTCCTTCAGTCAAGTTCCGTCGGGAGCCGAACTCCTTCTGGACTCCTTCTTCAGCTGGATTCCTCCAGGAGCCGAACTCCTTTCGAACTTTTTTTTCGACCGAACTCCTTCCGAATTTCTCCTTCAGTCGGATTCCTTCAGGAGCCGAACTCCTTTCGGACTTCTCCTTCAGTCGAATTCTTCCAGTGGATTACTTTCAGATTTCAGCTAGCATTCCTTTCGGATGATCTCCTCTACCCGTATCCCCTTTAGGAGTCCGAACTCCTCAATCAACGCTTGCTTCCTCTGAACTTCAATTATTGAATCTCAACGAACGATCACTATCAGTCTGACGATGCCTCTTCCTCTCCATACCGAACCCCACATGGCTCTAAGTGGCTCAGTACCGGATAGCTACGACTGTCGTCATCAGTCTGCTGCAGGCGGCGCCCCTCTTACGTGGCCCCAAGCGGCCAGCCATCAGACAGCTACGACTGTCACTATCAGCTCCGGGCTCCATCTACAAAAGAGACCCTTCAGATACATTTTCTCTAAGTTCTCTTCTCCTTCCCAAAACTTTACGGAACTCTTTTCTGAGCACTCCATTTCTGTTGGCCAGAAGAGCTGACTTAATCATCGAAGAATCTTACGGAGCCATCACCACCGACTCCGGATGGAACTTTGTTTTGCAGGTCACCAGCGGCGACCTCGTCTTCCTCGACTCCAGCTCGATCCAGCGTCAACCAGATTCTGCACCAACAGGATTGGCGCTAGAGGAAGGGCCCTCTGTTCCTGAGGTACCCTTGTTCTTAAAGGAGTGCTCAGTCAACCCTATAGAGCTTCTTCTCTAAGGTCCATCTCCATCCTCTCCCTCAATCCCAAGAAATGCCTATAAAGAAGGCAACTACCAGAAGATCTACCGCTTCTACCGTCAGATCCGAGCCAGATCCGCTTGTCCCGGCTCCAGCGCCGGCACTTCACCCTTCTCCACCGGCGGCCGTGGTAGATCCGGAGCAGTCCAACCTGCTGATGCAGCGGGTTCAGGGCCTCACCAAGATGGTGCAGGCCATGCAGCAGCCTCCGACGGCAATTTCCTCAGCAAACCTACCATCAGGATGTCAGAAATCGGCCCCAAGAAAGAGCACTTGGCCTAGCATACCCGCCGCCCTTAGGAAGAAAAAATAGAGAGCAGAGGATCCTTGTTTGGATCGTGATTCTTCTACGGAAAAAATCTTCCCCATCTACAGTTGGAAGCCTTCCAAGGTCTGCGATCGAGATGACGTCCTCGATCAGAAACTGTGGGGATGGATCAATGGATTGAGCAGCTCGGCCACGTCGCCTCGGCTCACCATGATGACATCCGCATCGATCCTCCTTTCTCTTCCCGAATTATGCAAGAGCCCGTTCTACCGAACTTCGAGCTTCTCCCGATTTGAAAGCTACAACGGAACCTCTGATCCGATCGATCATCCGGAGGCTTTCCGGACTATGATGCGGCTCCATGGTGCACCAAACGCCATTTTATGCCGAGCTTTTTTGTCTACCTTAAAGGGAGCAGCAAGAAACTGGTACTCGACGTTGAAGCCGGGTACGATCTTCTCCTTTGACCAGACAAGCCATCAGTTTGCGGCTCACTTCGTCAACAGCCGACGTCCCCATCGAGGTTCGAATTCTCTGATGAATATCAAACAGAAGAAGAAAAAATCCATCCGAACTTATGTCATCCGATTTAATGCTACTGCATTGGAGGTCCGGAATTTGGACCAATTAGTTACGATGGCTGCACTCAAGGATGGCCTTCAGAAGAACGATTTGCTATTCTCCCTGGAGAAGAAGTACCCCAGGAACTTTGCTGATCTGCTAGCTCGTGCTGAGGAATATGCCCAAGCGGAAGAAGCCTTCAAGTTGAAGGATGAGGAAGCCGTAGGAGAACAGCATAAACTTGCCGCCGATGGAGGGCCGAATGAAGTTCGACCGCGCTCACGGACTCCCTCCGAGTGCAAGCGATCCCGAACTCCTTCTCGAGCTCGTCGTCAAAGAAGCTCCGACGGAAGGGCGCAAAGAAGTTTCCTCCTGAAAGTTTCACAACTATGCCCCCCTCAATACTCCACGGACGTCGGCCTGAAGCAAGCTAATGGCGCTACCGCAACTAGAACCACCAATGAGGAAGGAACAACAAGATCGGCCGCCTTTCGGCATCATCAACGCTATCTCTGGAGGGGCTTAGTACTTCGACGAGCCGCTATCTCTCAGCCTCAGAGCCAGGGGAAGCTTGCCCTGAATTGGGAAGGCCCATATGAAATAGAGAAGGTCATCCGGTTCGAAACTTATCGTCTGAAGAAGCTCGGAGGAACAACGTCCCACAACTTTAAAACTCAGAGAATCTGAGAATGTACTGTCGGTAATTTTTCTTCAATAAAACTCCTCCATTTCAATATTATTGTTTTTCGATGCAAAAACTATTTGATGATAGGGAAGAAGCAATCAATAGTGGCCATGTTAGGAACAGGAGGAGAACCTCATCCTAACACGAGCAAAGTCGAAGGCCTCGTTCATTTTAGATGAGATGAGAGGGGAGGTCCTGACAACGGCCCTTATGTGTCTCTACAGTCCGTTAGGAACAGGAGGAGAATCTTGTCCTAACACGAGCAAAATCGAAGGCCTCGTTCATTTTAGACGAGATGGGGGAGAGGCCTTGACAACGGCTCTTATGTGCCTCCACAGTCCGTTACGAACAAGAGGAGAATCTCGTCCTAACATGAGCAAAGTCGAAGGCCTCGTTCATTTTAGACGGGATGAGAGGAGAGGCCTCGACAACGGCCCCATTGTGCCCGACAACGATGGGAGATAAGATCTCCTTCAAGCTCGACTGGAGATAAGATCTCTCCCGAGCTTCAACCTCAACGTCAACAGGAGATTAGATCTTCTTCAGCCTTGGCTGGAGGCAAGATCTCTCCCGAGCTTCAACTTCAACTTCGACCTCGACTAGAGATAAGATCTTCCCCGAGCTTCAACTTCAATGTCAACCTCGACTGGAGACAAGATCTTCCACGAGCTTCAACCGCAACGTCAATAGGACACAAGATCTCCCTGGACCTCAGCTGGAGGCAAGATCTCCTCTAAGCTTCAACTTCAACTTCGACCTCGGCTGGAGACAAGATCTCCGAGTTTCAACTTCAACGTCAACCTCGACTGGAGACAAGATCTTCCACGAGCTTCAACCGCAACGTCGACAGGAGGCAAGATCTCCCTAGACCTCGGTTGGAGGCAAGATCTTCTCCAAGCTTCAACTTCAACTTTGACCTCGACTGGAGACAATCTTTTCCGAGCTTCAACTTTAACGTCAACCTCGGCTGGAGATAAGATCTCCCACGAGCTTCAACGACAACATCAAAGAGGAGATAAGATCTCCTTGGACCTCGGCTGGAGGCAAGATCTCCCCCGAGCTTCAACTTCAACGTCAATCTCAGCTGGAGATAAGATCTCCCACGAGCTTCAACCGCAACGTCAACAGAAGACAAGATCTCCCTGGACCTCGACTAGAGGCAAGATCTCCCTCGAGCTTCAACTTCAACTTCGACCTCGGCTAGAGAAAGATCTCCTCCGAACTCCAACTTCAACATCAACAGGAGATTAGATTTTCTTCAACCTCAACAGGAGATCAGATCTCCCACGAGCTTCAACTGCAACGTCAACAGGAGACAAGATCTTCTTGGACCTCGGTTGGAGGCAAGATCTCTCTCGAGCCTCAACTTCAACGTCAACCTCGACTGGAGACAAGATCTCCTCCGAGCTCCAATTTCAACGTCAACAGAAAATTAGATCTCTTTCAACCTCGGCTGGAGATAAGATCTTCCCCGAGCTTCAACATCAACGTCAACGTCAACAGGAGATAAGATCTCCCCCGAGTTTCAACCTCAACGGATGTAGAGTCCGAAAAAAGACTTCGGCAGTTATCTTTTATGTACTTCCTTCCTTCGAATTTCGAATTCGGAAGTGGGGGGATTATTATTGGGGATAAACTCCGCTCCCGTCGAAGTTCAACTTGATGCTTAGTCTAATGCAACTGGTAATCATGGAAGAGCTTTGATCGAAAATTCTTTTCCAGCGGTCGGACCCCAGCCGAACTCCTCCAATGGTCAAACCTTGGCCGAACTCCTCAGCTGTCGAGTCCCAGCTGAACTCCTTCCGAACTTCTCTCTCAGTCGGACTCCTCCAGGAGTCGAACTCCTTCCGGATCTCCTTCAGACGGATGCCTACAGGAGCCAAACTCCCCTCGAACTTCTCCCTCAGTCGGACTCCTTCAAAAGCCGAATTTCTTCCAGATCTCCTTCAGTCGGGTGCCTACAGGAGCCGAATTCTTTCCGGATCTCTCCTTCAGACGGATGCTTACAGGAGCCGAACTCCTTCCAAACTTCTCCTTTAGTCGGACTCCTTCAGGAGCCAAACTTCTTTCGGATCTCTCTCTCAGTTGGATGCCTACAGTTGGATGCCTACAGGAGCCGAACTCCTTTCGGACTTCTTCAGTCGGATTTCTACAGAAGCCGAACTCCTTCCGAACTTCTCCTTCGGTCGAACTCCTTTCGGATTTCTCTTTTAGTCGGATTCCTCTAGGAGCCGAACTCTTTTCGGATTTCTCCTTCAGTCAGATTTTTTCAGTAGCCAAACTCCTTCCGAATTTCTCCTTCAGTCGGATTCCTCTGGCGGATTGCTTCCAGATTTCAGCTAGCATTCCTTCCGGATGATCCCCTCTAGTTGTATCCCCTTTAGAAGTTCGAACTCCTCTGAAATTGATGTATGTCAAAGCTCTTCGCCGACCAACGCCTGCTTCCTCCGAACTTCGATTATTGAATCTCAATAAACGGTCACTATCAGTCTGACGATGCCTCTCCCTCTCCGTACCGAACCCCACGTGGTCTGAGCGGCTCAGTACCGGACAGCTACGACTGTTGCCATCAGTTTACTATAGGCGGCGCCCCCTCTTACGCGGCCCTGAGCGGCCAGCTATCGAACGGCTATGGCTATCACTGTCAATCTACTGCAGACAGCGCCCCTCTCATACAGCCCCAAGCGACCAGCTACCAGACAGCTATGGCTGTTACTATCAGCTTCGGGCTCCATCTACAAAAAGGACCCTTCAGATACGTTTTTTCTAAGCACTCTTCTCCTTTCCAAAACTCTGTAGAACTCTTTCCTGAGCACTCTATTTCTGTTGCCAAGAAGAGCTGACTTGATCGTCGCAGGGTCCTGTTGGAGCCACCACCACTGACTCCGGACGGAACTTTATTTTGCAGGTCACCGGCAGCGACCTCATCTTCCTCAACTCTAGCTCGATCCGACGTCAATCAAATTCTGCACCAACAGATCTTATTCACAAACAAAGGCATATTGCCTGCTGATACTAAGCATTCAGTGAAGTAAAAGATCATGGTAACTTAGCGGTAGCAGATAGATTGAAAACAGGGCTTCCTAGTAAAAGCTTTGCAAATTTATGGTTAACATACCTGTGTTAGCTTTTAGCACCGGGAGAGTGAAGCAATAAGTCAAATTGACAAGAGATTGTGCTAAGTTGAACAACTTTCTCCACTGCTATTTCCGTGGGATTAAAGAGAATCTTAGATTCTAGAAGGTAACAACAATCCATAATAACGGTCACAAGGTCAAGGTTTAGAAGCAGTTCAGCAAGTCCATACTTTGGAAAAAGGCTTATGGTTAAGAGAAGAGGTCTGACATGGCAAACACACTGCCAAATTGCAAGATATAGGCCTGTTTGGATGGCCAATCAACTCATCCGTGTAATATCTCCTATGTGCATGGGAAGGTGTGATGAGACGAAGCAGAGTATGAAGAAGTAGAATAAATCATGGAGAGCCCAAAGATCCTGCAATCCCAATATCTATTGATTGCAAAGGTAAAAATTGAAAGCTTTGTGGGAAACAATTTTATTATGTAGTCTCAATAGATCATTGGAAGAAAAGGTTGATGGTAAATTTAAGAAGAATCATCAGAGGTTTCTCAAATTTAGAAAAATTACATGATTGTAGCCATAATCAAGGAATCATTCCCATTGTATATAAGGCATCCTTTATGAATGCTTCTTTGATGTTTATTTCAGATCTCCTTATCATTTAAAGGCCAACCACTGCCTTTTATCTGCTCAATGTATAGCAAATAAGAATCCATTTTAGCTGTATTACAAGCAAAGAACTCATTGAAAGATATTCTCATCATTTTTTAAATGACATCCTTATTGTTCTGAATAAGACAATGTTGCCTTTATGAACTTGAAACAACATATGTCACTAAACAACAAGGGAAACAATACACGTAAGAAACAATGTTCCAAGAGTAGTTCACCAATCTTATAAATGCTTAGTTATAATGGAATCATGGACACCTGACCCATGCACACAAACTTGTAATTTATTCACAAAGAAGAATAACAGTTTCCAGTACATGACCTCTACAAAAGGCATGGCAGCAAGAACAGACACCCAACAGGGACTATGCACAAGATGAACATTTAGAAACATGAAAACACTCGAGCAAGGCACTTGCATTCAGAAGCTTTAGCAACAAAGCATCTACAGGTGGGAGCAACCAGTTCTCCCTCACAATCTTTATGAAAACACTCGAGCAAGGCACTTGCATTCAGAAGCTTTAGCAACATAGCATGTACAGGTGGGAGCTACCAGTTTTCCCTCACAATCTTTGACTTCTCAAGTATAAACTTCCCTTCTTTGTACTTCTGTGTCTCCTCATAAGCTCTTTCATATTTCCAACCCAACACTTCATGACAATCACGGCAGTAGATATCAGCAACCGTATGCAATCCTGTCATTAGCTGCCTATCTTCCTTTGGCCCCACAACTATGTTCATTGTATGAGAAAACAGAAATGCGCGCCCATTTCTGCCCTGAGATCATTTTGGAGGTTGCAGACCACAGACTATATCATTCTCCAAGAGGGCAAGACAAGCAAAACGAATGATGCATATATGTCAAATTAGCAAAATTCCCTTTTACTCAAACCCTATATCTTCAGTTTCAAATTATTTTGAGAAATGTTTGCATCCTCGAAATCGAATCTTTAGAGATTTGCCGATAATGTTTCTTCATTTTCTCCATATGAGCATCCAACAATTTACACTATACTATCATATATTCATATGGGGGGCATAGCATAAATGGAAAGAAACAATCTGCAAGAGTAATCCTAAACCACATCATGTAGTAGTAGATTGATGCAAGTGTTCTTCACCTGAAAAGCTTTTGAAATGATATCATCATGAAGAGCAACATAGTTTCGACAATTGAAACAGCTATATAATCGAGGCCCAACTCCTTCAGCCATCAGCACCAAGCCCTAGTCGTCCTCAACCGCTTCAATTAAGGGGAGAAAAATGAATCAGAACCTCTCACAAACACGAGTAATTGCAAATAACCAGAATGCATCAACATATGAAAGATCAGAAACCTAATTACATAACCTTCTCTTCAGGAAAAAAATAAAGAAATAAAAAAATAAGCAAAATTAAACAAAGCTCTAAGAGATAAAAGAATTTCTACCACTTCCTCCTGCCACCTTCCTGCGACAGAGAAACCGATCGCCCATTATCCGATCTCCATCTCCGACAACGTGATTACACAATCCAAGAAAAAAACACGATTGGAGATGAGATAGAGAATTAAGCTAATTAACCAGTAAAAAACTCAAAAAATAAGAAGGGAAACAGGATTTACTAACCAAACAAGCTATGAATTATTTTAAAAATAATACACTGACAGTAGCAAAGGTAACAGGGAGTCTGTAGCATACATCAGAAAACTCGGGCATCCATGAACTTATAACCGATTACAATTATGTTAAAGAAAAAAAGAAAGCATAACATTGGACACCATGAAGGGTGAAAGAAAATGAGGGGATTCCACCAAAAAAAAAGGAAAAAAGAAAAATGAGGGGAGACAGAGATCGTGAAAGGGAATTCAAATCATAATGTGGGCAAAAACCCATTAAGGAAAGCAAAAAACAAAAGTCCCCTCATCTCTTTATGGGATAAGATGGCCATCCAAGTTGTAAATAATTTGTCTGGGAAAAAAAAGAAAAGAGGTTTTAGAGATTTACCATTTGATCAACCATTGAACAAGAATACAGAACCGAAAGAAAACATCAATGAAAAAAAAAAAGAAAAGGAAATTGATTCCTTCCTTGAAAGGCCCTGAAAAATATGAAAGAGAAGAACGAATTCTTGTCAGTTAAGAGAGGAGGGCAGGAAGAGGCGGAGATCAATTAAATGATGATCTAAGAGACCTGGCCTTGTTGGCCTTCTAACGCTTTTAGCCGGGGCAGAGAGAAGAGCGGAGAGGGGTTAGGGTTTTTAATTAAAGAAAATCTCCATTGTTCCCCTCCTCTTCTTCGTCTTCATTGAAAATGCTATGTGTACCCCGATGTTTACCCAGCAAGCTGCAGTCCGGCAATTTGTGAACCGCTGAGGGCTAATGTGACGATGAGGCCCGGAGAGTCGGAACTTGGAAGAACGCGAGAACGCCGACCCTCCCGAGAACCGCTTAAGGGCAAATAAGAAAAAGTGGTAGCTGAGCTACTGTCGACTAGGATTTGTGGGATTTGGGGGATTCTGTGTTACGTATGGGGAGGTGTATGATTACTTAAGTTTGGGAACTTTTGTACTTCGGAATTCCTATCGCATCTAATTCTTCAATTATATTATCCCCTAGGTAATTAATCACCATACGTCGGAGAGACGTAAGGATCCACAAGACATGCGATTTGTTGAGTTCATCCAATAAAGACTCGAAACGGGCTGGACTCGATCAAGGCTTGGGCTTGTTGGGCTTGGTTGGGCCACGTTGGGCTCAAATCGAGTTCAATGATAGACACCAAGGCTTAGCTTGTTATCAAGCACAAAGAAAGGTGGGTAAGAAGGGTCGAAGCTCGAATGTGAGCCCCATAAATGAGTTAATTCTCAAGCCAAGAATGTGGTCGTAGTTTTCTCCGTGAGTTGACGATTGTTTGGCTTGGGGCCTTGGGCTTATTTTTATAAGCCATGACTTAGCCAGGGGCTTTGATCTTGGCTCATTTGATGATGTATTAAATTTGAATTTACCCAATTATATTGACAAGTTTGGTGTTTAATGGGCAGCTCCACGTATTTGGTGCTCCTGAGTCGTGCTAATATGGATTTCGTGTCGTTGGATATCCATGCAATAACATAATTCAGAAATTGCATATAAAATCTCTGTCCCTCTTTTACCCATTTTTTCCTCCATGTATCAAACCAATGGGACTCCATTTCAAAAAAAAGAAAATAAAATCTTTAGCTCTTTCTTATTCACATTTCCAGGTAGTTGAACTCTTTTTAAAATTTAAAAGATAAATAAAAATAACGATGTTCTTCCTCTATGTCATATCTTCTGTCTTTCTTATCCTCCAATCTCTTTTTATCGTATTAAGTTTTAACATGCATCTTCTAACCCCTTCCTATCTCTCCTCTCTTCAAAGAATCTCTATCTATATTCTGTTACCATCACATAAGCATAAATTAGAGATCATAAATATATATATATATATATATATATATATATATATATATATATATATATATATATATATATATATATATATATATATATATATATATATATTATTTTTAGATAATTTTGATAGTACAGATCATAATTGATAGTATAGATTTCTGATTTGAATATCCACCGTAAATTTTAGAATCAAGAGAAATTGGTGCATTCACCTCTCAAGAGAAGTGTAGTGTATCTCTTTCGTTGCATATGCTAGTATTTTGCACGTGCCTTAATCTAAGAATAGGACAGAGAAAATACAGTGAGATTCTAGCTTTCAGAGGACTAAAGTGGACATGATTCCATAATTTTCTAAATGGTATTTTTTGAATATAATATAATAAGATGCAGGGACAATATGATGAGAGCCCATGGCTTTTGGAAGACTAAAGGATAAGATTCTGCGATTTTTGAGAGGCATTTTTCACGCAATAGATGCACTAAGAAAAGAGAAGAAAAGTGTGGCGTTAGGACTTGATACCGAAAATAAATAAATGAGTGAACAGTAGTCGAACAAAAGAGTTATACTTTTAAAAAATATTAGACAGTGGGAATAGCATATCAATGATTGGAGTTATGAAATATGAGCTGCTACCTCAAATAGCTTCCACACCAGCACACACAAGCACATGATTTGGAAAGTCCTAATTTATATAATTAGATGATTTAAATAATATAAAACAATATATATTTTAATTATTTGATATATAAATTAAAAATTTTTAAAATTACATAATTTTTTTTATATATAAATAGTTTGAAGATAATAAATCATATCCCATAATTTGGGTAATTGATATAAAATTTTTAATATCTAATTTAAAAAAATATGAATTGATCCTGCTCTATATATATATATATATATATATATATATATATATATATATATATAGGCATATCATCTTCATCTTTAATTCTAATTTATATTTTTTTTGTATCCAAATATATTTTTAAAAAATATTTTTTTATATATAACTTCATGAATAAACAAATTAAAGCTCTGAGGGTACTCAACAATTTTTTGAAGGGACAAAGCGAAAAGAGGAAAAAAAAAAAAGGACTAACTTCCCCTAACGAAGTATAATTAATCAATCATGTCGAAGTTAGTGCCATAATCATTTTGCATAGACAGGTTACCTTAACAACGTTACTGGTGCCGATCATGGACATTGATGCCACGACGTTATCATTATTAATTGTTACCACTGGTCTTTCCCATCATCATTATTATAACAGCAAAGCGATGTGCGCAAAGTTTGTTAAGATATAATAAAAAATTAACTTAGTGTTCACTTGGCTTCCTTAAAAATATTAGCCTCCGCTTTCTGTACGAATAGCTCGGAACAATTTATTTACTAAATTTGAAATATATTAAATAGGTTTTAAATAAATTATGAATCAAATCTAATTTATTTACTAAAATATTTAGTTAGATTAATATATTTATAATTTAATTTATTTATATTAAATTTAAATCGATTTAAAATAAATCATTTGTAGATCGAATTGAAGGTGGACGGGTAGACTAGGAAACACCAAATTATGCCCCAGTCTCCACTCCAAGTGAAACAGGGATACGCGATATCCACTAATTAAGCAACACGTCATGTAACAAACCCAGCCTTTTGGTATCTTCACTCCATGGGTGACCCCCGTGGTCCATGGAATTCCAGCCCCCCCGCCATCCATCCATCTCTTGTCCTCTTCTTCGTTACATACGCGCAACCGGTCCAACGTCACTCTCAGCACCCATCACCACATATTTTGCACACAGCACCGTGAGGAAGCGATCCATCCATATCCGGATACTCTCCTCCCCTATCATTCACGCACCAGCGGGCGGTGATAATAATAACGAACACAGAGAAAGCGTCGCGGGCGCTGTCGGCTTTCCTTTCGGCCACGTGTTCTCTGGCCGTACCGGGTCGACCACCCCAACCGAAACACACCAAACAACAACTCCAAAAGACATCGACCTCAAGGAGCTTCCACGAAACCTCCCACCACCCCAAGAATCGTCACGTCCAAGCGGTCCCTCCCTTCCTTTCCACGGTTGGTCGCGCTCGTCACGTCCGGCCTTCTCGAACCCCCTCCTTCGTGGAAGCTGTTAAAAGAAATTATTTTTTTTTAAAATTCCAATAAATACGCGGCTATTAAATTGGAGCGATCACCACTTCTTTGAAGAAAGCAAGAAAAAGAAAAGACTTCTTCTTCTTCTTGTTGAGAGAGTAGGGAAAGAGAGAGTGATGGCGGAGGAAGCGGATCGGACGGCGGCCGTGGCGGCAGGGGAGATGGAGTACGAGGACTTGATGCCGACGATGGCGGACAAGCTGGAGGCGGAGGAGTTCGTGAGGGAGCTGTGCGGGGGGTTCCGGCTGCTAGCGGATCCGGGGAGGGGGCTGATCACGGCGGAGAGCCTGCGGCGGAACGCGGCGGCGCTGGGGATGGCGGGGATGACGGTGGAGGACGCGGCGGCGATGGTGAGGGAGGGGGATCTTCGATGGCGACGGGGCGCTCAACCAGACGGAGTTCTGCATCCTGATGGTGCGGCTCAGCCCCGGGATGATGGAGGACGCCGAGGCCTGGCTCGAGAAAGCCATTGCCAGGGAGCTCGTCAAACTCCCTACAGTTTAATTTAATTACTCTAATTTAATTTATTTTAATTTAATTTAATCGTGGAAAGTGGACATGGAATCGAGACATGGCCGATCGCGTTCGCGTCCTTTGCTTGCGTATGTTTCCATTGTAATGATACTTGGTGGTTCAGTGGAAAGAGTAAATATATATTTTTTCGGATACCATTTCACTGGTTTTTTATTCCTTATTTATTATTTGTTCCTCTATTATTTTAAGAGATTTCGGATCGTACCAAAGTGTTGTAGTAGATGAGTTGCAGATGGGCTCCATCTTGGATTCATCAAATTATTAAATACCCCGCTCAGGATAATGGGATACCTCTCACGGCGGTCAAACTTGGAAGTTTGCCTTTTCCTCTTATTTTGTCCAACAAATCTATGTTAATTTTATGTCGGGATGCATGCACATGGTCTCCAAATGTATGTTCCATTGTATGTAGATGGATTGATGCTGCCTTGGATCCATCATACATCTCAAGACAGCTGGATCAAAGGAAGTTTATAGTTTTGTTGTCTAACATACTTGTTCATCAAGTTTAGTTTAAAAATTTACTTGGAGTTGTTATCAATCTTCCGTTCATACCTGGATTGAGGAAAAGAAAACAAAAAACAGCACAAAAGTCTTGATCAACAATCTTTTTAGAAAATCTACGCTCGATTTTGCAAAGCTCTTGTTTCATCATATTGGTTCAAAGCATGATGGTACGAGGATGTGTAAGAGAGATGTTGCCACAAAAACTCCCAAGTTGCTCGTAAGTTGCATCTTAGTTGTGGTGGTATAAAAATCTACAAAACAAGTTCACTAGCAAGAGTTGCCTGATGGAGAACCCTCCAATATCAAACGGAGTTTTGAGAATAGATAAGCCCAAAAAAAAGAGCGCTAAAATATAACTTTGCTTACCGGATTCTCCTGCTTACCTTCGTTTACATAGAGGCAGATATTTAGTTATAATTTTTTGTTCCACATATTCGGAGAACGTGGGCACAACTGATTCAGTTATATGCACTATAGGACGTGAGAGTTGTTGAATAATTAGTTTTTTGTTGTGACAAATAACCATTTTTTTTCTCCTTTTGCGGAGGATAGGATATAATTATTCTTACTCGGCTACAAACCGAATGAGTTGTCTCGAAGTATTACTCGGTGATAACCCGAACATCATGATCTAATTGACTTATGTTGCAATGTCGGTTACTAGATGACTCCAACTTTGTCGGTTGTGACTTGCATATCTTTAGTATTTGGGGACGGTTGGTAATTGTCTTTCCTTGGATAGTTAGGATAATGCTTAATAGTCCTTCAGTCGTTTGACATCTTAATTGGTCTTCCAAGTATTTGACTATTTATCCCAACACTTATCCCTCAACTATCATGCCCGAGATAATACAACTAATCGAGCGAGAGTTTTCTTGGTTTAATGTCATATTCGCCGTTGCTTTGCTTGCATTTATTTTCACCTCGAAAAGATGTAGCAGATAGTTTGTTGTTTCATGTATCCTCATTATTGCTTTGCAAGTCATGCCATATATTGATCTGTCATTTTGGAAAATGTATAGAAGTTATGGTGCAGGCTGCAAGGGAATCTTCCACATTTATTGTAGGAGATCAAATGATTTGGGTGCCGATCTTCAGGTTGGACGTCAGACACATGTTGTTGTGGCATTGGCCTTTAACCATTACTCGCGGATCGGATTGAGCTTATATGGCAAAATCTTGATGATGGTATGTCGAACGGTCGAGATGGTGGACATTTGTCAGCATCTTCAAGTTGCTCGGGTTTTTGAGCATTGATCTAGACCATTGCTTATCTCTATAAATAGAGGAATTATCGTTGATAGGAGAACCTTTACCTGAAGTTCTTGCCATCACTCTGCCTCCCTTCCAGCTCTCTATTGCTCTCAGGTGTTGGTTGAAAGTAAAATAAGGGAGCTCCATTGGGATTGTAAGCATTAAAGGTCTTCTCCCTTCTTCTCTCTATTTAGTAGGTAAACGCTTCATCCCGTAGTTAGGTTTTTCTGATCTTCTAGTAGTTTTAGGGTTTCCTTCTATCGTCGATAGTTAGTAAAATATCTAGGAGAGGGTCTGATGGTGAGAACTTTGTAGAAAACCAAGGTTCTTATATTTCACAGTTTGTAGATAAAATGGCCCAACTTTCTCAAAAAATTTCTGAGAAAGTTCTTCATCTCGGAGAGCTCGATTTGATTCCGAGCAATCTGATAGTCAACCCTTGTCGGGTCGTCTCCATAAGTGATCCGAATTAACCAAACTATAAGTTCATTATCTCCAAGAATGTTATCGAGTTTCAAGACTGTTGGGGATAAATTCCGCTCCTGCCGAAGTCAAGTTCGGTGCCCAGCCTGATGCGGCCAGTAGCCACGGAAGAGCCTCAGCGGCCGGGCTCCTTCGGACTCCTCAGCGGTCGAGCTCCTTCGGACTCCCCAGCGGCCGAGCTCCTTCGGACTTCCAGCATCCTGACCGAACCCCTTCAGTCGATCGAGCTACTTAGCAATCGAGCTCCTTGGACTCCCAGCAGTCGGACTTTAGCCGAACTCAACCGTCGAGCTTCAGTCAGACTCCCGTGAGAGCTGAACTCTCTCCGCATCATTCCAGTCAGACTCCTGTAGGAGCCGAACTTCTTTCAAACTTTTTCTTCGGTCGAACTCCTCCATAAGTCCAAGCTCCTCTGGATGAACTATCGCCATCAGTCTGCGACAAATGACAAAATCGAACGACATGATCGCCACAACTGACGACACCACTCTCTCCATAATCAGCCTCATGCAGCCCATGATCTACCAGTATGACTGTCATTATCCATCTGACGATGCCTTTCTTTCCGTACCGAACTTCATGCAGCACCAACAGCTCGCTACCAGACGGTATGGCCATCACCATCAACTAAGCTTCGCCTATAAAGGACCCTCCAGATACGCTAATCTCTAATCTCTAAGCTCTAAGCTCTTCTCTTCTTCTCTAAGCTCCGAAACTCATTCTCGAGCACTCCATTTCTGTTGGTCAGAGCTGACTTGATCGTCGGAGGGTCCTACCGGAGCCACCTTTCCATCGACTTCGGACGAAACTTTATTTTGCAGATCTCCGACGGTGACCTCATCGACCTCCACTCCAACGGATTCCGGCGATGACCAATTTCTGCATCAACAGATTGGCGCTAGAAGGAGGGCAACCCTAAACCTCCGAGGTTTTCTTATACTTAAAGGAGTGCTCGACGATGATTTTTCTCTTCCCTCTTTGGAGATCTTTCTCTTCTCTCTCGAAGAAAAAATGCCTCCCAGGAGAGCTTCGACTCGACGCTCGGCAGCCTCCATGATCCGATCCCATCCAGATCCATCTGTTTTTGCTTCAGTTTCGGCAGTTCGGGTTCCACCTATACCCACGGTGGATGTGAAGCAGTTCGATCTGCTTGTCCGATGGGTCCGTGACCTCATGGAGGCATTGCAGGCCATACAGCAGTCCTCGGTGGCGACTCCACCAGAAAATTCATCATCGAAATATCGAAAATCGAACCCAAGAAAGAGTACCAGGGCCAACGTACCTGTCGCCCCTGAAAAAAAAAATAGAGAGTCGAGGATCCATGTTCGGATCACAGTTCTCTCCTGGAGGAGATCTTTCTCATTTGTAGTCGGAAGCCCCCTAAGATCTGCAACCATGATGACGCCCTCGATCGCAGACTGTGGAAGATGGACCGATGAATTGAAGAGCTCGACCACGTCGCCCCGGCTCATCATGCCGACGTTCACGCCGAACCTTCTTTCTCCCTTCGAATTATGCAAGAACCTAATCCACCGAACTTCGAGCTCCCTCAACTTAAAAGCTACGATGGAACTTCTGATCCGATTGATCATCTAGAGGCCTTTCTGATGCTACTCCATGGTGCTTCAGATGCCATACTATGCCAAGCTTTCCCATCTACCTTAAAGAGAGTAGCTAAAAATTGGTACTCGACATTGAAGCCGAGTACGATTTTCTGTTTTAACCAGATGAGTAGTCAGTTCGTGGCTCACTTCGTCAGCAGCCGACGTCCGCGCTGAGGTTCGGATTTTCTGATGAATGTCAAGCAGAAGCGAAAAGAATCCATCCGGACTTACGTCACCCAGTTCAATGCCGTGGCATGGGAGGTCCGGGACTTGGATCAGTCTATTGCGATGGCCGCATTTAAGGGCGGCCTTTAGAAAAATGACTTACTATTCTTCCTGGAAAGAAAGTATCCAAGAAACTTCACCGATCTGCTGGCTCAGGCTGGAAGATATGCCCATGCGGAAGAAGCCTTCAAGTTGAAGGACGAAGAAGCCTTAAGAAAGCGGCTGGCAGACGATGGAGAGCCGAGCGGAGTCCGACCGTGCTCACGAAAGCAGGCGGGCCCGAACTCCTCGAGCTCATCATCAAGAAAGTCCGGACAAAGAAGCAGGAAGTTCTCTAGTTCAGCTTAAGCAAAGCTGAGCTCTCCCTCGAGCTCGTTGTCAAGAAAGTTCGGACAAAGAAGCAGGAAGTTCTCCAGCTCGGCTTAAGCAAAGTTGAGCTCTCCCTCAAGCTCGTCATCAAGAAAGTTTGGACAAAGAAGTAGGAAGTTCTCCAGTTCGGCACGAGTGAGGCTGAACTCCACCTCGAAGCTTGTCATCAGAATGAAGTTCGGCGTAAGTAAGGCCGAACTCTCCCCTCAAACCTCATCATCGAAATGAAGTTCGGCGCAAGTGAGGCCAAACTCCCGCTCGAGTATGTCACCAAGGAAGTCCTCTACAAAGATTTCACAGAAGGTGAGATGAAGTTCGGCCGTGCTTACGATCGCCCCAGGGCAAGCGAGGACTCCCTCTCAAGTATGACTACAAGGAAGCCCCGACAAAGGGGCATGAAGTTCTCCCGCAGGTTTCACAAAGAGATGAAATAAAGTTCGACCGTGCTTACAACCTCCACAGCGCAAGTAAGGCCCAAACTTTTCGAGCTCGCCACCAAGGAATTCCTAACAGAAGGGTGTGAAGAAGCCCCCCTCCTGAAAAGTTCTGCGACTGCATCCTCCTCAATGCTCCTCGAACTCAAATTCTCACGAAAGTTAAGAACCAACTGTCAAGACTAGAAGGATTACGGTTCCCCTAAACAAGCGCGATCGAAGTAAGTACTGCCTCTACCATCGCGACCACGGCCACGACACTGAGGAATACATTTAGCTCCGAGACAAAATTGAGGAGCTCGTCAGAAAGAGGCGGCTGGGTAAATTCCTTCGATGCCAGCCTAAAGTAGAAGAAGATCGGCCAAGGATGCTGCCGTAACAAAAAACGATAAGGTCGGTCGCCTCACGGCATCATCAACGTTACTCCAAGGAGGAGCTTGGTATATCGACGGTTCGTCGTCTTCCAGCGACAAAGCCAAGAGTTTGCTCCAAATTGAGAAGGCCAACATGAGATAGAAAAGGTCGTCCGGCCCAGGACTTACTGTCGGAGAGAACCTGAAGGAGCAACGCCCCCACGACCCTGAAATGGGAATGTGCTGCAAATAACTTCCCCTCGATAAAATTCTCCTCCAATAAATAATCTTATCTCTAAGCGCAAAAATTATGTGATGATAGGGAAGAAGCAATCGATAGTTGCCCGTTAGGAATAGGAGGAGAACCTCATCCTAATGCGAGCAAAGTCAAAGGCCTCATTCACAAAGGACGAGATGGAAGGAGAGACACGGACGATGGTCCGTATGTGCCCCCACAGTCCATTAGAAATAGGAGGAGAACCTCATCCTAATGCGAGCAAAGTCGAAGGTCTCGTTCACAAAGGACGAGATGAAGGGAGACGGACGATGGTCCGAATGTGCCCCACAGTCCGTTAGGAATAGGAGGAGAACCTCATCCTAACGTGAGCAAAGTCGAAGGCCTCGTTCACAAAGAACGAGATGGAGGAAGACGGACGATGGTCCGAATGTACCCCCACAGCCCATTAGAAACAGAAGGAGAATCTCATCCTAACGCGAGCAAAGTCGAAGGCCTCGTTCACAAAGGATGAGACGGAGGAAGAGGTGCGGATGATGGTCCATATGTGCCCTCATAATCTGTTAGAAATAGGAGGAGAACCTCATCCTAATGCGAGCAAAGTCGAAGACCTCGTTCATAAAAGAACGAGATGGAGAGAGATGGACGACGGTCCGAATGTGCCCCCATAGTCCGTTAGGAATAGGAGGAGAACCTCGTCCTAACGCGAGCAAAGTCGAAGGCCTCATTCACAAAGGACGAGACGGAGGAAGACGGACGATGGTCCGAATGTGCCCCCATAGTTTGTTAGGAATAGGAGGAGAACCTCGTCCTAACGCGAGCAAAGTCGAAGGCCTCGTTCATAAAGGACGAGACGGGGGAGAGGCACGGACGATGGTCCGTATGTGCCCCCATAGCCCGTTAGGAACAGGAGGAGAATCTCGTCCTAACGCGAGCAAAGTCGAAGGCCTCGTTCACAAAGGATGAGATGGAAGAAGATGGACGACGGTCCGAATATGCCCCCACAGTTCGTTAGGAATAGGAGGAGAACCTCGTCCTAATGCGAGCAAAGTTGAAGGTCTTGTTCATAAAGGACGAGATGGGAGGAGAGGCAGACGACGGTCTGTATGTGCCCCCACAGTCCATTAGGAATAGGAGGAGAACTTCATCCTAACGCGAACAAAGTCGAAGGTCTCATTCACCTTAGACGAGATGGAGGAAGACGGACGACGGTCCGAATGTGCCCCCATAGCCTGTTAGAAATAGGAGGAGAATCTCGTCCTAATGCGAGCGCCCGCATCAACGTCGGTCAAAGAAGATAAGATCTCCCCCGAGCGATCGAGCCAACCTCGGCTGGAGAACTTCAACTTTAACCTCGACCAGATAAGATCTCCTCCAAGTGACCAGACCCACCTCGACTGGAGAGCTTCAACTTCGACCACGATTAGAGATAAGATCTCTTCCGAGCGACCGTGCCAACCTCGACTGGAGAGATTCAACTTCAACCTCGGTCAGAGATAAGATCTCTCCTGAGCGACCGTGCCAACCTCAGTTGGAGAGCTTCAACTTCAACCTCGATCAGAGATAAGATCTCTTTCGAGCGGTCGAGACAATCTCGGTCAGAGATAAGATCGGAGACAACCTTGTTCTGAGATCAGATCTCTCCCAAGTGCCCGTATTAACCTTGACTGCTGGAGACAATATCTTCCCGAGGAGCTCAACCTCCGACCTCGATCACAGCGGACGAAGCCTACATCAACCTTGATCGAAGATCAGATGTCCCCCGAGCTCCAACTTCGACATTAACTTTAGTGGGAGATGAGATCTCCCCCGAGTTTTGACCTGAATTAGCATGAAGATCAGAAGAAAACTTCGACAGTCGTCTTTTCTGCACTCCCTTCCTTCGAGTTTCGAACTCGAAAGTGGGGAGACTATTGTTGGGGATAAATTTTGCTCCTATCGAAGTCAAGTTCGGTATCCAGCCTGATGCGGTCAGTAGCCATGGAAGAGCCTCAGCGGCCGGGCTCCTTCGGACTCCTCAGTGGTCGGGCTTCTTCGGACTCCCCAACGATCGAGCTCCTTCGGACTCCCAGCATCCGGATCGAACCCCTTCAGCCAGCCGAGCTACTTAGTGGTTGAGCTCCTTGGACTCCGAGCAGTCGGACTTTAGCCGAACTCAACTGTCGAGCTTCAATCAGACTCCCACGAGAGCTGAACTCTCTCCACGTCATTCTAGCCAGGTGCCTGCAGGAGCCGAACTTCTCTCGAGCTTTTTCTTCGATCAAACTCCTCCACAAGTCCAAGCTCCTCTAGACGAACTATCGCCATCAGTCTACGACAAGCGATGAGACCGAACGACATGGCCATCACAACTGATGACACCACTCTCTCCATAACCAGTCCCATGCGGCCCATGACCTATCAGTATGGCTGTCATTATCCACCTGACGATGCCTTCCTCTCCGTATCGAACTCTATGCAGTCCCAACAGCTCGCTACCAGACGGTATGGCCGTCACCATCAACTAAGCTCCGCCTATAAAGAATCCTTCAGATACGCTAATCTCTAATCTCTGATCTCTAAGCTCTCCTCTTCTTCTCCAAGCTCCAGAACTCATTTCCGAGCACTCCATTTCTGTTGGCCAGAGCTGACTTGATCGTCGGAGGGTCCTGCCGGAGCCACCCCCCCACCGGCCCGGACGGAACTTTATTTTGCATATCCCCGACGGCGATCTCATCGGCTTCCACTCTAGCGGATTTCGACGATGACCAGTTTCTACGTCAACAAAGACAGTATAGGCTCTCGACCCCTGGTCGAGATGGTCATATGACTATTCCATCGAATGGCCATATCATTATTTATGAAGAGTTTTTAAAATCTGATCTCCGATTTTCTCTTTATCCTTTCAGTACCAACATCTTGGACTTTTATCGAATAGTTCTGATGCAGTTGGCATCAAATTCTATTTAGATTCTCTGTTCCTTCATTGTTCTTTGGAGTCTCCTTCAAATCTTTCCGAGGCCTTCTCTCTTTCGGGCCTTATTTTCTTTAAAGAAACATCCTTAGAAACGAGGATGGTAATTCTTCAATCTCGAGTACCATCATCGATTTATTACCAGATTTCCATCTTCCATTTATGGATGGATAAAAAGATTTTTCTTTATTTCTATGGACCATCATTGGTGATTTCATACTGTCTGGACTAGTTTCAATCTTTCTTCAAATAAAAACAACGTTGTGCTTGAGAGCGATGGAGAGCATTACCAAATGTTGCTCGACATCAAGGTTTTGAAGTAGTAGCACCTTCTTTTGGAGCAATATCTGTATGATGCCGACTTGAGTCCGGTAAACACCCTCGGTAGGAATTTCATCTTCACCAATAGACCAAATATCTTACTTGATATTTTTTTTTGTTGAAACTAACCATACTCTTGTTCAGCTTGCAAAAATGCAACTCTCGACTGAAGATATTCATCGGATGATTCGAAAGAAGCTAGACCATCAGGATGATTGAGGGCAGTCTTTGCGGGAGCCTCCAAAGATAAAGCAAGCTCCACAATCATAAGCAAAACATCGAGAGATTCATCTGCTAAGAACGTCTCCACCTCCGCCAGTGTCTTCACTGCCTTCGACTCCTATGATCAGGAAGCCGTAGAGACATTTATTTGATGATGACAATCTCATCATCATTGGGATGCACCGACTAGGGCCATCCCTGTATCATTCGAGCATCGAAAGTTCCACCATCGGTGGCCGATCAAGGAAAAGCTCCATAGACATCAGAGCAAGTCAGTCGATCCCCTCCCGAGCAAGAGGGGTTCATTGTGCTAGGGATGCATGTCCCCAACAATGTGGAAATTTTGAAGGATTATCAGCTTACTCGGGAGCTGATGAAGATGGTGATGCTTTCGATTGATTGAGAGCAAGGTAAGTTGTGCTCTTTTGACTATATCATTTCGGAGTGCTATGGATCTCTTCTCTCAATAAGATTCTCTTCACCTATTCTTTTCTTAATTTCTTTTTTCGACTTTCTTACTTAAATAAAATTTTGTTTTGTTTTGCAGCTAATCCACAATACCTCAGTCTTCTACGAGGGGCTATCCAACTTTGGATAGCTTAGTCATGCTCTTGAAGATGTGGCCCAGACTGCCAATGGTCGAGCAGAGGTTGCTGAGGAATTTCTTTGGGCCACCGAAGAAGGGGAGAAGAAGTATCAAGAAGATCTTTCTCAGTTGAAGACCAAGAAAATTAAATCGGATGAGAAGATCGACAACCTGAAAGGATTAGTTGTCGATTTGAAGAAAGAGGTAGACCTGGTTAAGATTGCCATAACGAAGGCTAAGGACAAGCAGATGGATGCCGAGTGAGTTGCTCGAAAAGTTGGGGAGAGAGCTATATCCGCAGATGAGAAAGCGGCTACAGCGGAGACTCGAGCTCAAGAGGCTGCCTCTCGGGCATTGGTCGAGTATAAAACCTCTCAGGCATGTACAAACGATCTTGTGAATGGATCGTCTATTGCATACTGAGTTGGTTTCGACGACTGCAGAAACATCATGTCATGATTGTATCTCGAGATAGATTTGAGCGGGGTGTAGCCGTCCGAAGGAGACGAGGACACTGCAGTTGATGAAGCCGAGCATGAAGTAGCTCCAGCTTTTGATATAGACTCTTAGAATTTTTTTTTCTATTTGTTTTTGTACTTCTCATCCCAGTATGTAAAAAAAAAAATTCAATAATGAAACAAACTTTTTGCTTTATATCTTGTCTCTTTGTGTTTGCTGCTGAGTTTTTCTAAGTAACATTGTCAGTAATGAATGATCATCGACTTCCTTCAATAATACTTGAAATGTGATGCAATTGTTCTTGAGATTGTTTCTAAAGATGAAAATTTTTTAAGTTTTCTTCTCAGCAATCAACCGATTATTGTGTAGAGAATGAACCCACGAAAAAAATATTTCAAGTATCCTTCTCGAAAGACAGCATATGTCGAATGATTGTCGACTTTCATTGAAGTTGAATCATTTAATGTTTCACTAAGTCAGTTTGTCAGCAATTTTTTGATTATTCATGTAAATTGTAGAAAATTTTTCTAGGTATCTTTCTTAAGATAAAGTTAGTCATCGAATTTTGATAAGTTAAATACTCATCATTATATTGTATTAGGACATATTTGGCCCTTTTGTTAACCAGGTATAAACCAATTAATATATTATATTAGGGCATATTCGGTCCTTTAGTTAATCGGGTATAAATCAGCTAACATAAATGTCAGTTACAAACCAACCATTTTTTTTAAAGATCGAGTAACAATTGATTATATTATCATGACCGAGGATCAGTCAATCATAGATTTTTGGCTTTTTATCGAATAATTATTTCGGCATAGAAAAGTAGATGTCAAATGGAAAGATAATCAGAATTTATTAAAATTCACTAATAGTACATTTATAAATTCTTGGCATTCCAAGTCTGAGGAATTTCTATGCTGTTTAGAATTATAATTCTGCAAGCACCTAGTCGGAGGACTTTCGAAATAAAATAAAGATCCTCCCAGTTGGGGGATAGTTTTTCTTACTCAGTTTGGATACTTCAGCTCTTGTAAGGACTAGATCTCCTAGTCGAAAAACTTGTAATTCAACTCAAGAGTTATAATATCGAGCAAGTCGTTGTTAGTATGTCGCCATCCTTAGTTGAGCTTATCTTCTTATTTCTTTAAGCAAATTTAAGTCGGCTCATCATCGAGCAGCATTCATTTCTTCGTCATAGTGTTCTATACTCATAGATGGCAAGCTGATTTCAACAAGAGTTACTACTTTAGTTCCAAATGCCAGATTAAATGAAGTTTCTCTGATTGAGATTCAAGGAGTTGTTTGATAAGACCATAGAATACTGTAAAGTTTGTGGGCCCATAATCCTTTGGCTTGATTCAATCTTATTTTCAAGCTTTGAATGATAGTTCTATTGGTTATCTCATCTTCTCCATTCGATTGTGGATGTTCGACTAAAGTTAATTAGTCAATGAGTGATGTAAAACTTTAAGCAAAATCATCAAATTTGGAATTATTGAATTATCAACTATTATTGATAATGATTGTTCGGGGAAGTCCAAAGTGTAGATAACTGATTTCCATAAAAAATCTATCATTTTTTGTTCGATTATTTATGCTAAGGGCGATCCGCCTCCACCTATTTTATAAAATAATCTATAGCAACTATAATAAATCTTCTTTGTCTGCTCGCAGATGGGAACAATCCAAGTATATCGACTCCCCATTGATCAAAAGGCCTTGGAGCCATAATAGATGTAAGATGACTTGATGATAGTCATTATATATTAGCGAACCTTTAACATTAGTCATATTTTTGTATCAAGTCAGCTACATCCTTTTGCATAGTCGGCCAATAATAATCTTATCGAAGAATTTTATAAGACAAAGATTTGCCCCCCAAGTGGTTGCCATATATTTCTTTATAAACTTATTTGAAAGTATAATCAGCTTTAGAAGGTGGAAGACACTTAAGTAGGGATAGTGATGCTGATCGTCGATATAATTTTTTATTAATAAGTATATACCGACAAGCTTGACACCTTAATTGTCGAGCGTCCATAGGGTCCATCGATAAAGTGCCATTGGTTAAATATTCAACAAGAATGTCCATCCAACTCGATTCATGATTGACTTGGATTTGATGCACTTCTTCATACTACTACAAAATGGGACTACGGTAGTACTTACTATTATAGCGGTTTTGAAAATCATTGCCATAAATTCTACGATAGTAGTTTACAATAATCATTGCCATAGGTCAGCAGTTAATCAACCAGAATAAAAATTTTTGTTGATACTTAGAATCTCGAGATATTGAATATTTTTTTTTTCAAGTCATTGCAACCAGAAGTTGCTAGTTGGGATAAAGAATCTGCTCAGGAATTTTTCGAGCGAGAAATTTGAAAAATTTCTAAAGAATTAATATATAACTTTATTATTTGGAATTTATGGAGATACCCCGCCAAAATTAGATCTCGAGCTTCATATTCTCACTGGGCTTGTCCAAACAATTAGTTGGGAGTCGGTGAAGACTTTCAACCATTTTACACTGAGTTCTTTGATCATCTTCAAGCTAGCTATTAGTGCTTCATATTTAGTTTGATTATTAAAAGTTTGAAAGTCAAACCTGATAGTGAATTCGGTGACAACTTCTTCGATATTTATCAGAATAAATCCAGCTCCACATCCTTGTGTGTTTGATGCACCGTCAACATATAATATCCATGCTGCTGAAAAAACTTTTTCAGTATGCTCTTGAGTTACTTTAACTTCATCGGCAATGGTGCATTCGATAATAAAATTGGCTAATACTTGAGCTTTGATAGAGGATCGAGGCTAATAAAAAATATCAGACTCACTAAGTTCTATCACCTATTTTGCCATTCTTCCTTATATATCCGATTGTTGTAGCAGAGATCTCAAAGGTAAATCGATTAAAATTCCACTAAGTGGGCTAGAAAATATGGGCGAAGTCACCAAATTGTGAGAATAATGGCATATACAACTTTCTCAATCCAGGAGTATCTTATTTTGGTACCGTGTAAAATTTTGCTAGTGTAATACATGGGCTTTTGCATTCCATTAGATTCTCGAACTAAAACCAAACATACGGCTTCATGTGATATAGCCAAGTACAAGAAGAGTTTGTCACATGTATTTGGTTTTGTCAGTAACGGAGGGAAAGTCAAGTATATTTTCAAGTTGTCGAAGGCCTTCGACATTCTTCCAACCAAGTGAAGTTCTTCATATGCCTCAGTGTCTTGAAGAACGAAAGACATCATTTTGTCGATTTAGAGATAAATCAGCTAAGAGATTAGTTGTCCACCTCGCTGTCATTTGGAGGGGCTTTCTGAAGATTCTGCCCTCCCAGTTGGTGCTCCTTCAGAGATCATATTGATGACTACTACCATTGGTTGATTATTGTTGACCTCTTTAGGTTGAGGTCGAGATTGTTGGTCGATGAAAAGTTGGGCCGGACGCTCGCATAGATATTTTTGAAGATAGTTTCATGGATGAGGGCCTTTATCTTATTTTTGAACTGAATGCACTACTTGATATCATGATCATGATTACGATGGAATAGACAGTACTTCTTATTGAAAAATATATCCTAAAGTCAATCATCTAGGTTATAGATGGTTGAGCTAAATATAATTTATACTTTAATTTTAATTAAATAAAATTATTATTCTAGTATTTTTATGACTTTGTACATTTTTCTGTAATGAACTCTCTGTGATGAAGTTCTTAAAACTATTTAGACTCGATAAAAGAAAATTTATCATTTAGTCCTTAAATTGATCACAACTAAATGATTCATTGTTACCTAGGATGACAATGTTAATCAAGAGTAGGTCATTATGTACCATAAGTGTTGGTTGTTCTCTTAACCAAAAAGTATGGTGATGCTGTTATGGCATGCAGGTGAAATATAGGAATACATTTTACTGATCGTGGTCCAACTACGGAGCTCTCTTATGCCAAGATTGCTCGCGAAGGATATGGATATATGTGTTCCTTAGATCTGAGATCACCACGATGACTTGCAAGCAACTCACTGTACTTAGCTACCAAACTATCTGAATTTTTAATTCAGTGATGGAAGGCTACTAGGTGCAGTCAAGTACTTGACTTGTCGGTGCATGAATCAAGATGGGATTAATCCCTCCAAGTGTTGGAACAAATGCATCGCTGTATTTTAATTTAACAAATTCTCGATTGGAGTAGTCCATATGATGGACGTTGAATTTTGAAATATGATATGGATGAATTTTTAAGATTGGCAGTTAATCCTAGATCATCCTATGAATATCGTGGTCAAGAGGATGAATTATACGGTAACCATATGCTATAGATTCGTTGATGTTGCATTACGATTTTTGAACTATCTGAACGTTGGATACCATTGCCAGATGGTCATATCGATTGATATAAAAAATTAGTTCCTGTACTATCGACTTAGATTTGAATCTATAGGATCACACACAATAGGAGTGCCTACCTAATCTGATGGTTTGATCAAAGAATTCCACTAAATTGAGAGTCAATTATTATTGGAGGATTAATTAGCTATTAGATTGCTGATTAGCTCAATTTAATCGAACGATGAGGAATTGATCAAGTCTAATTGAATTTGATTCAATTAAGTTTGACCAGATCAGATCATGTGATGATCTAATCGCTTAGAGAGATGGATCCTGATTTGATCAGAAGTTGGACTTGATTAATTTCTGATTTGATTAAAAATTAATTAAGTTGGATTAAAGCCTAATATGATTAGATTTATCCTATTTTTAATTGATCAAGATAAATTAATTTGGATGAAATCAATTTGATCGAATTCAAAGCTAGTTTGAATTTCTATCTTCCTGCGCCATTGACCTTTCTCCACACCAAAAGAGTGTTTGTGCCTCCTCTTATCTATCTTTGACCTGCTCCAAGCATTGGATCAGATTAGATTGAGAGCAAGTTAAATTTGAATTCAACTTATGTTGGTTAGTTTGATTGAAACTTCCCAACTCTCTCTCATTCTCATCTCCATGTCTAAAACTCTCTTTTTCTCACATATTTTTGTGCATTCTAGGTATGGACGCACAAAAGGAGAGTTCTTCTGTATGTCAACCTCTTAAAATTTACACTGGAATGGATTAGGAGTCCTCTTGAATTTTGAATTCAAGAGAATTGGTTGAAACGAGTTCAACCAACCCATCCTTATCCTCCCACACAAGTCACTTGATAGACACCTATTAAAATAGAATTTTTCTGGGTGTGCACAAGAGAGAAGACTTGGTAGTGCATGGGGATGCGTGAGGTATCAGAAAAATTTTTGTGAGACAAAAATCAGAGAGGGATGCATCTCTTTTGGCATGAGTTTTCTTCAAAGAGAGAAGTGTCAAGGTTCTAAAGGATGAGCACTAAATCCTAGAGTGAAAATTTTAGATTTGGATAAAGAGTTTGAGTGCCAAATCTCCACCAACTTTCACCATCATCTCGTCTTCCTCCATTGCGTCTTCTAATTTCTGGAGCGATCGGAAGATCAGGAGCAGTTCATCGATTGGATCGATGAAGATCGACTGTCGAAGACCCCAGAGAGGAGCTAGCACTCTGGAGGGACTGATCAGGATCAGGGGCTCCATGTGGACTCATCGTAGAGATCGGACACATGTGCAGCTGCAATACGACATGGGAGCAATTTTCAGTGGATCCAAATTATGGTGATCATCTACTCGTGCACAGATACTATGTTCTGAACAAAGATTGATCAGCAAATGCGATTTGCTGATCGATTATATTTTACTTTTCTAATGCATATTAACATGTCAAAGATCCTAAGATAGGATTTTATGAATAGATCATACCATGCATAGAATTAATATAGATTAATTTAGCTTCCACTATCATTTTTTTAAAAAAATTTTGAAAAGCATGCTCATAATCCTACTGATTTTTTTCAAATAGTATCAGAGTAACAGGTTACTCGACATATTTTTATATAAATTAGAAAGATTTAATGTGTAACATAATGATTGCATGGACTGTAGGTTGTCCTAGTACATTGCGATCTGTAACATTGATCATAAAATTTTAGATATGATCTAATTAATTTTTGTGATATGTTTTGAATTGGTTTTAATCTAAATTTCATCATGAATTAGTGTTTAGATTAGATCTAAATATTTCATGATTTTTTATGTAATGTACATAGGTTTATATTAAATCTAAACAGGATCTTGTGAAGGTTCTATTCGCTAGTCGAGCTGGCTATCTCAGAAATCGAGCCAGCTCAACCAACATGCCAGCCTGAAATGATCTCTGGACTGTTACTCCAATTGGTTTGATTTTTACTCGAGCCGGTTGGGATTGGATCTAAGCCAGCTCGATTGAAAGTCAGTCTTCTGAACTTTTGCTCGAGCTGCTGTCTCAAAAATCCAGCTGACTTAGCTTATGATCGGGCCGGCTCGGATGGGATCTGAGCCAGCTCGACGAAATATTGGGTTTCTAGTCTTTTCTGCTCGAGCCGGCTGTCTCAGGGATCGAGCTAAACTTGACTTCTACTTAGGCCAGCTCGGATGGGATCCAAGCTAGCTTGACCAAGAAGTTAGCTAAAGCTATTTGATGGCTATTTTTTATTGAACAAACTTATAACTAGTGCTTGTTTGTGAAATAAGTGGATCGATTTTTAAAATGAGTCAATCTATTTAGTGAAACAGTACTAGGTTGTAAAGAATCTTTCAAAAATTAAAAATTATTTTGGTAATGCCAAATCCCAATCCATCAGCCTAAAACTTAATTAAAAAAATTAAGTATTATCTAGTAGGATCTAGAATTATGAATTAAAAATTCTAAGATAAATTTATAATTCTGTGGATTAAAGGGTTAAATGAATTAGATCCATTAATTGGGTTAGACCTAAGGTTAGTTAAAGAATGGATTAATCTAGAGTAGATGATCAAATCTAACAAAGTGTTGACTTAGATTAGATCAAAGACACTCTAGTCTCAACTTCAATAGTTATAGTTGAATAAGTCTATGTCTTTAACGAGATCAAGATAGACTTAATTCATGGCTAAGTAGTCTAGCCCATAATTATTAGGTTAATCTGATTAAACCTAATTAATCGATTGGTATCTAAGATAAGTCTGACAGTTTAGATCAGTGATTTTTAATTGAAAGCTACTCGCACTGATTCAATCTTTGATGAGTTAATGGCATATCTTTTTCACTTATCTCACTTACCTGATCGACATGGTCGATAAGGACTTGATTAGTTACTTAGTGATTTGAGTTGACCCATATCACTAGGAATCAATTTGACTGCTCTCAAGTTAGTAAGATTGAATTAGGTGCCCATGGACCGAAATTGATCCTAGTTCTCATCAATTAACTTGATGAAGTCAGTGGAAGGATTTGACTTGATGAAGTCAGTGGGAGAAGTATGGTCCGTGTTCTTTCTACCTCAAATCATAAGTAAATTAAATTTTTTAAATTATTAAGTTCTTAAAATGATAAGGTTATGGGAATAACTGAGTCAAAGCCTTCCATTAAGATGAATAGTAATGAGTCCAATTTTTTAGATGAACATTGAAGGTGCCTTACACCTGGTGTTTATCTGGATATTAAAATTACTATCCATCATATGATGATTAGGTCGCACTCTCTGAACGATGATCAGGTTAGCTAGAGCTTTCCTCGGGCTTGGTTTTCATTCACTTGATGCATCGAAGTCAATTATGTTAATGATTGGACCTAATCGGACCATTTCAATGGAGGCCAATGTTGAAAAATATGTCATAAAGTCAATCATCTAAGTGTAGATGATTGAAATTAGTATATGAATTATCTAATAATAATAGTTATTTGATTGATTAATCATAAAAGTTCTATCTTCCTTAAATAAACTCCTAAATTATTATGAAGTCCTTAGAATCATAATCAATCGATAAAAGAGAATTTATCGGATGGTTCTTAAACTATTCATGATCAAATGATAAGTTATTAATAAGGATGATAACTTATCGAGTGTAGGTCGCTGTATGCCATATGCATTGATTGTCCTCGTAATCAAGTAGTGTGGAGACATTGGTATGATATCCAGATAAGATGTAGGAGTATATCTATACTAAACGTGACTAATATAGCACTCTACTATCAAGAGTAGCTAGCTAAGGCTAATGGATATAAGTATCCCTCTAACTTGAGATCACCATGATGACTTGTAAGCAACTCACTGTACTTTGGTGCTGGACTGTCTGTATTTCTAATATAGGTTCAAAAAATTTTTAGATACAATCAAGTACTTATAAAGTCAATGTGTGAGTTAAGATGGGATTGACCACTTATGATTAACTTTAGAAAGAGAATATCTCACTGTATTTCAATTTAGCAAAACTTAGGCCTAGATAATCCTCGTGAGATATCACGAGATTTGTAAAATTTTGAGACACAATAGAGATGAGTTGTATGAGTGTTTGATAGCATACTCAAAGTCATCTTGAGTGTTATTGGTCATAGGGATGAATTATATGATAATCATGGGTCAGGATTCTAAGAATGTTGCTTTTCATACATTTAACCTATCTAGATGTTGGGTACCATTGCTAAATAGTCATTTTGATTGGTATACAAATCAATTTTTATGCTATTGACTTAGGTTCAAACCTATAGGATCACATATATTAGAGCTTGTAACATGATCAGATGGTTAATCGATAATTGAGAATCATTCTAAGATCAATCCATCACTATAATTGGTGTTTGACCTAATACAAGTGATGCAGGAGGATCGATTAGCAATTGGATTACTAATTAGCTTCATTTGATTGAGCAATCAAACTGAGATCAAGTCTAATTAAATTAGATTCAATTAAAATTAATTTAGACTTAATTAGATTAAGTCTAGTTGGTTTATTGGATAAGCCAATTGCAAGAAAGAATAATTTTTTATTTGACTAGGACTTGGGTGCACCTAATTGACTTAGGATTTAAATCAGATTTAAATCTTAATTTAATCTAACATAATTAGGTCTCTAGTTAGACTAGAATCATCCTTAATTGGGTTGCATTTAATCTAGTTTAAATAAAATTTAAATTGGATTCAAAACTAATTTGACCTAATCAAACAAGAGGAGTCCTAGTTGGATTGGGATTCTCTCTCTTTTCTTGCGCTCAAGAAAGCCCATGCCCACCCAATATTTCAGATCTTTATGTGAGTTTTCTCATGCCAATGAGAGGTCCCCATGCCCCACATATATGATTTTTTGGAATATGTTTTGACTTGGTCAAAACTAGAAAGAGGTTAGGATTTATTTCTTACTTGGAAGAGTCCCATGATCTCTAAACTCCTCTCCCCTTCTTTGCGCTATCAAATCCCATGCCCTTTATTTTTGTTTGGCCATATATTCTCTTCTTTTGTATGTAGACTTCAGAGGGTGCTCACGCCAAAAAAAAAAAAAAAAAAAAAAAAAGGAAGGGGCATCCAACTCTCCAAGAGTTGGATGCCCCATAGGAGTCCTTCTTTGACTAGTCGTTTGACCTAGTTTTCCTCATCTTGTGGGACGCCTCCTAAGAAGTATGTTTGGCATCAAATAACTCCAAATTTTTCATGGAAAAACAAAGAAGAGAAGGGGTAGAGGCGTGCAGGTTTGAGGTGCCAAGTCTCTTGGAGGAGATCCCTTCTTTTGGACATCAAACATTGATGTCTCGATGAAGACAAGGTAAGAGAAGATTGTCTTCTCTTGTAATTTTCTTTCATGTTTCTCTCTTCATATTTCTTATGTGATTTTTATATGATAAAGATCTGAGAGAGAGAGAGAGAAAATGGGATGATGTAGGGATCCATGCTTCAAAATATTGAAGTATAGTGATTATCTTTGGACATGATCTGATCATGTCCTTATGAGAGAAGGAGAAGAGAAGAAAGGTTTTCTCTTAGGGTTTCTTCGAGAACCCTTCTTCTCCAATTTCTTGTAAAAATTTTATATGAATAAAATTAAAAATCTTAGATCTAAAAGCTTAGAAAAAATCTTAAAGGAGAAGATCTCCTCTTGTTCTAACATAGAGATGTTTTTAGGACATCAATCATTGATGTCCTGAAGGAGAAGACTTATCTTCTCTTAGGATTTATTTATTTTATTTTTTTTTGATTATTGAAGATCTAAGGGTTGGATTCCTTCCTTAATTCTCCTCATATTCTTCATCTCTTGGAGTATCCAAGAGATTTGAAGAATATGTATTTGATTGACCATCTGAAGGGATCTATGAGAAGCTAGCACTTCGAATGGATCTTCGTTCGATGAATCTTCGATCTATGTTGCAGATTCGTGTGGATCACCTGTAGAGATCGGACGCATGTGCGACTCTAAAAGCAATAATAAAAATCAACTATAGAGTTCTCGATCTATGCAAAGGTAAGAGATCTGATCTCTTAGTAACCTAGATATGATTTAGGATTAGATCTAGAATTATTCTATATCTAGATATTGATATAATCAAAATCATTTATGATTAATTTAATTCTAGATTTATATTTGCATCATGACATGTTATAGATCCTTGATATAGAATTTTGTAATATGATTACATGCATATTGTAGATTAAATTATTTTATAGATCCTTGATATAGGATTTTGTAATATGATTACATGCATATTATAGATTAAACTATTTAATCTATGTCTTCCACTATTTTAATTTCGAAAAAAATTTGAAATCTATGCATGAAACCCTACATGTTTTCCTTCAATAGTATCAAAGCATTTAGGTTCTTTAATAACATGTTCATGTATGCTTAAGAATAAATTTAAAAATTAAAATTAATTAAAGATCATGCATATTATCATAAGATTATCCTATTGTAAGGTTAACCCCTTACAATGAAGAGGTTGTCCTAGTATGTCCTGATCTGAATCTCAATCATGAATAATTTAGATTAGATCTAAAAAAAATTATGATTTAATTTTTTGATTTAAATCTAAAACTAAATAGATATTAGATCTATTTTAAATTATTTAGATTAAATCTAAATAATATCAATATTGCACATACTGCCATAAGGTTGTCCTACTGTAAGGTTTATCCCTTACAGTGAAAAGATTGTCCTAGTATGTGCTGATCCGAGAAACCTAAATCATAAATATATTAGATAAAATTTAAAAAAATTTATGATTTAATTTTAGATTTTAAATCTAATATTAAATAGTTTATGATCCAATTTTGATCATTTAGATGAGATCCATATGATATATTTCATGTTTTGATCTAGATCTTCATGTTACATATATTGATATGTAGCTTCATTTTTTAATCTAGTTTGCATATGTATGATATATAAGTTTTGTAAAATTTAAATTGCGAACTTACTTTCTGCAAAATCCTAGATTCAAAATCTTAGGACATGATCAAAATATTGAAAAAAATCACATCTAAAATCATCATTTGAATTTGATTCAAAGTAAAGTATTTACAATTTAAAAAATATTTTAAATAATAAAATCAAAAATTAGTTCTAAGATTTCATAAATCCAAACTCATAAGCCTTGAATTTAATTAAGAATTAAGTAATTATTTATGATCTAGGTTTATCATTTGAAGATCCTAAGATAATTTCATAAAACATGGATTAAAGGATCATGGATTAGCTTGATCAGATCCTTAACTGGGTTAGAACTAGTGTTAGATTAAATATGGATTTAGTTAAAAAATTGATCAAACCTAATTAATAGTTAATTAGAATTAGATCATTTTTTTAGATCAATTCAATAGTTGTAGTTGATCAAACTCCATACATCAAACAAATGGATACTGATCGTGGCTCAGTGGTCGAGCCCGAGTCTTTAAGCAGACCAAATCAAAATTGATAAATTGATTGGTGTCTAAGATAAGTCTAGCATCTTAGATCGATAGTTTTTAATTGGCAGTCTGCTTATCTAGCCATTTCTGATGGTGTATAAGGCAAGTCTTGGCAAACCCTTCCATCGATCTCACTTATCTGGCCAATGTGGTTAATCATATTTTAATTACGTTGCTCATTGATTCGTGCTAATCTATGTCATATAGAAAATCAGTGAGACTGATTTTACTCAGTGAGATTGATATAGGTGCCCATGGACTAAAATTGATCCTAATCCTCATCAATGACTTGAGAAGTCATTGGGAGGACTTAATTTGGTGAAGTCAATGGGAGCAAATTGATCCATATCCTTTCTATTCTTAAATCACTAATAATTTAAATCTTCTAAAATTATTAAGTCCTTGAAATGATAAAGTTATGGAGATAACTGAGTCATAACCTCCTATTAAGGTGTTTGATAATGGGTCCATTAACTCAATAATCATTGGAAGCCTATAAGCCTGGTGCTTGTTGACTAATGAAATTATCATTCATCATATGATGACTTGGATGTGTCTCTCTAATGGTGGTTAGGTTGGCCAACTATAGTTGGGCTTAATCATTCATTGATTAGATGCACCAAGTATAGTCATGTTAATGGTTGGACCTAATCGGATCCTTACAGTGGAGGTCCTAGCCTACTGATAAGATTTTTGGGGTAAAATTAAATTACTAGAAGTTATTTGGAGAAATAATTGATTATGAACCTACTTTTAGATGTACATGGATTAATCAACCATAATTGGGCTTATGTACAGTCTATGTGAATTCTAGTACCTACTAGAAAATTAAAGTAATTCTCCGAATTGGAGGTAGAGACTGCCAATTTGAATAAAATAGTAAAAAAACCTTTAGACTAAAGTTCGAGTCTCTAGGCTTAATATAATTCATATACTTAGATCATTATTCTCTTTTCTCAAAATAAGGCTAAACCCTAATTGCTTATATCATTGTTAAACAATGATGACTTATGGGATCCAACTTTGATAATTAGTATCAAAAGTTGAATTTGATTCAGTAGTACGAATGGGTTCGTACTGGGGCCTCTTAGTCTAGTAAAAATAATTAGTCTAAAATTGATCTAAATCAGGCATAGTGCTTCTACTATTAGAAGCAGGATCATAGAAAGAAGAATTATCTTACTTCTCTTGACCATAATAGGTTGAACATGAGAAATGAGCAAGAGTTGCTTATCAAAGATGTTATATGATAATATCTTAAACTTTTTCTATATGAAATTCTACTATCTGAGTATAAGATATCAATAGTTCTATGCAATTTATTGCAAGAACTATAGGTAAGTGAAATGTTTGAAAATGGTGAGAAATACCTAAACATTTTGGATGGAAGTCCTATTCCAATCCTAGCTTTAGGAATTATCAAGCTTATTTTCAAAGATATCATTTTGAGTGATTATCACTATTATCCATTTTTATGATAAATGTGTTCTCTATTGGCCTTTTGGCCAAGGATGGTTATCATTTATCAATAAAAAAAATTAGTATGATATTATTATGAATAATATTATAATAATATATGGATAATAAAAAAATAATATTTAATATTTATATAGACTGTTAAGCATAATGTATACACTCAAATTAGATTATGTCATAAATATCTATTTTTGGCATTATAGGCTGTCATCTTGACAAGAATAGGATAAATGGGTTAGCTTGAGAGAAAAATCTCGACATCAATGATTGTGAATCATTAATAGCCTATAAATCTTGTCTTCTTGGAAAGATGATAAAATCATCTTTTACTGAAAAAGATGGAGCCGATAAAGTTCTAAGTCTCATATATAATGATGTATGTAGATCTGTGAACTTAAGTACCAAAGGAAGATATTAATATTTCATTATAGACGACCTATCTGAGCATGAGGGCATCTAGGATGAGTCATTTAAAATATTCAAATGATTTAATAATAAAATAAAAAAATAAACTGGATAAGGTATTAAAACTCTTCGATCAGATCAAGGAGGCGAATACTTATCCAGTGAATTTATGACATATCTAGGAGAAAATTGGATTCTCTCTCAGTGAATTTTTTTTGGAACATAGTGTATCTAAAAGAAGAAATTAAACTTTATTAGATATAGTTTAATCCACGATAGGGTTCACTAATCTACCTATTTCAGGGTTGTGCTCTTATGACTATTTATTTTACTCTGAAAATTTATACCAAATGAATTTGTTGCATAGACTCCATATAGAATATGGATCGGGTATAGACCTAGACTCTCTCACTATGGATTCAGATATAAATCCATAGGTTCGGATTTGGAGTTGATCAGCCTATGTCAAAGATTTGCATACAGATAAACTTGGATCCTAGTTCAATAAGTATTTAAAGATTATTAATTCTACTATGCTAGAGAACATAAGATGTTCATCAGTAGTAGGGCATTTCTTTTGGAAAAAAATTTCTTAGAGAAGGAACTGATGCTTGTCAAGTTGAACTTATAAAAGTTTGACTAGTAGAAAAGAACCGACGTTATCTGGTAAGCCTATAGAACTGGATTTGATCAAATCAAATTCGAAGTCCATTAAAATATCATCTTTAAGAAGATCCGGTAGAGTACCGCATTAGCTAGACAGATACTTTAGTATTTAGGTCTGGGATGGCGATCCTATTAAGCTCGATGATAACAACAAGGATCCGATCACCTATAAGGATATAATACAGTGGCTTGACTCTGAGAAGTGGCTTGGAGCTATATGATCCAAATTGAAGTCTATGAAAATCAATAGTGTATGGACACTAGTTGATTCACCTGAAGGAATAAATCCATTGGGTATGAATAAATTTTTAATAAGATCAGAGTAGCACAGGCAGAAAGGTAAGGACCTATAAAGCCCATCTGAGTATCATCTTAGAGTTCGAACATATGTTCTGAACGTATATCTTTGTTATGAACAAAGATAAACCATGTATTTATAATTGGGTAAAATATTTTATAATGTTCTTTCTTATGATGTTTGAGAATGAAATTCTCTTAATCAGAAATGGCATTCCAGCATTGCAAGGAATAAAGGTTTCGCTGTTATCTTATTTCTTCATGTACGAGATTAGATATGGTATACTTACTAGAGGTAGTGAGCAAATACCAATCTGATCCAAGTGAGAGCCACTGAAAGATTGTATAGATAATTCTTAAGTATTTGAAAAATACTAAGATTCAGTGACTCAAATATGAAAGTACTGACTTAAAATATGTGGATGTTTTAATTTCAGTCAAAACAAGATGACAATAAGAGAATGTCAGATCATACCCTAATTATAGGAGCAATCTGCTGGAAAGGTTCCAAGCAGTATACTTTAGTCTATTCAGTTAGTGATGTAGAGTACATCGTGGCATATAATGCTGCCATGTAAGTTGTACAGTTGTTGAGGTTCATTAGCTGGTTGGGAGTGGTACTCTCCACCAATGGTCCAGTCCTATCATAGCACTGGAGCCATAGCTCAGGCTAAAGAATCCAAGGACCAGCATATTTTGTATCATTTTCACCTTAGATATTAGATCTGGATGACGTCGATCTTTAAAAGATCGATATAAAAGAAGAACTTGATCGACCCATTTGCTAAGGCCTCAGAACTAAGAAGTTCTACGAACTCAGTGGAAGATAGGATATTTGATATCATTCTAATTGACTTTAGTCCAAGTGAGAGTTGTTAAAAAATATATCCTAAAATCAATCATCTAAGTGGTAGATGATTGAAATTAGTATATAAATTATCTAATAATAATAGTTATTTGGTTAATTCATCATAAAAGTTCTATCTTCCTTAAATGAACTCCTAAATTATGATGAAGTCTTTAGAACCATAATCAATCGATAAATAAGAATTTATCGAATGGTTCTTAAACTATTCACGATCAAATGATAAGTTATTAATAAGGACAATAACTTATCGAGTGTAGATCGCTATATGCCATATGCATTGGTTGTCCTCATAATCAAGTAGTGTGGAGACACTGATATGGCATCCAGGTGAAATATAGGAGTACATCTACACTGAACATGATCAATGTAGTACTCTACTATTAAGAGTACCTAGCTAAGACCAATGGATATAAGTATCCCTTCGATCTGAGATCACCACGGTGACTTGCAAGCAACTTACTGTACTTTGGTATCGGACTGTCTGTATTTTTAATATAAATTTGAAAAGTTTTTAGATACAGTCAAGTACTTATAAAGTCGGTGTGTGAGTTAAGATGAAATTGATTACTCATGATTAACTTCAAGAAGAGAATGTCTCACTGTGTTTTAATTTAACAAAACCTAGACCTAGATAATCCTCATGAGGTATCACAGAATTTGCAAAATTTTGAGATACAATATAGATAACTTGTATGAGTATTTGATAGCGTACTCGAAGTCGTCTTGAGCATTATTGATCATAGAGATGAATTATACGGTAATCATGGGCCAGGATTCTAGGAATGTTGCTTTGCATATATTCGACCTATTCGAACGTCGGGTACCATTGCTAGATAGTCATTTTGATTGGTATAGAAATTGATTTCTGTGCTATCGGCTTAGGTTCGAATCTATGAGATCACTGTTAGATATATGTGCCCTAGAAGCCAGAATTGGCTGACACTTGTAATACACTTCTAGGAAAAAAATTATAATTTTGACTATAATCAATAAAATAAATTATTTTCTATCACATATGTGTATTTAGTGTCTGTGATACATCCTTTGAGTTAATGGTAATGATAATTCATATTTTCAAGAGTTAAAAATTTAAGATATGAATAATCATTATTAACTCATAAAATGCTTCCGACCATAGGATCATCACGAGGATGGTGATTGATCCAGAAGGTTGGTGTACAATCGCTTCTCTTTAGTAGATGAGTCTTGAGTCTACGGTGTGGAGACACCGGAGCGAGAGTACAGGTACTCGTTAGAGAATGAGGGCACTGAGCGTGACCACCTCGAGTAGTCATTAGGAAAGTCTACCTTCTCGTCAATGACTGACTCGATGCTGCAGTGGTGTGTCTGGTTCTTTGACCTGAGGTGCATCGGCAGTTCACCTTGAGGGTGTTATAGTTTGACTACACCATTACTCGGTCTCCTAGCCATATGGAACCCTGAGGTGTATGTTGGCTATAGCATGTTCATTGTAGGAACTGGATTGCATCAAGATGGAATCTATCTACCTCGGTGGTAGAGGAGCAGCCCTATGATGATCATGAGAATCAAGTCCAGAAAGTCCATGGCCATGGCAGAGTGAAATAATAGAAAGAGTTTCTATTTAGATTTTCACATTGGACTTGAATCGAATGATTACATCATATGACAGAGACTAGGGTTTGACGAGTTCACCTTAACCCTAATCTGATCGGGGCTCAAGATAGAAGAACTTAATCACACAGGTAGCTGCACCAAGAGGTTCGCATTCAGCTCTGATGGGTTGCCACCATATACTGCTAGGTGTCACTGGTGGATTTTGGGAGCAATTAGAATGATTTAGATGATCGATCATTCTAGCTGTTCGAATCAGAAGAGTTCTGATCCATCGAAAGGAGTTTCGATGATGTCGATGATAGAGATCATGACATATCCCATTACCATACAGAACTGAACCTAACTGGGTCACACAAACAAGGGTTTGAATCTGGTGATCATCAATTGAACTGATCCAGTTCAATTGATCTGAATGAGATTCAATTAGGTTCAAGGAAAATCGTGCTAGCACTCGATTGAACCTAACGTTCTTCTTTTACTATCATAAATAAGTTGTCCTGACTGAGCCAAAGGAGTTTGTGCTCAATCAGAGGCCTTCACTTGGTCTGACTGGAGGTTGTCCAGATCAGAAAAGGGTTGTCTTATTTTGTAAGACAATACCTACCATTTTTGGTCACCTGCCATTTCTTGTTCCTTTGACTTTGGTCAAAAGTTGACCTTTGACTGGTCAAATGTTGACCATTGATACTTTGACTTCTGTCCACATGTCATGCACCTATTGGAGAGCTGGTGGGGGCTTGTCCCCCTGCCAGAACCTGGCAAGGAGGAGGGCACACGCCATGCCCAAGCTTGGAGGCGCCCAAGGAGTCCCTGTTGGACAAGGGACTCCATCTCCTTTTTGGATTTCAATTAGAGTTCCTCCTAAGAACCAACTTTGACTGGATCTTAGGCACCATCTAAGGAGGAATCCAAGGGACTCTATTCCCACCAATCAGATTTAGATCTGATTTCACAAAGGGTTGTGATTGGTTGGGAAGAAGAGGAGTTGGATCATGCATAGTCTATAAATAAGACCCTGCGCCCAACTCAAAGAGAGAACACAATTCCCATGCCCCAAGGCTGCCTCTCTCCTCCTCCTCCATGCCAAGTCCATCTTCTCCCTCTCCTCTCCATGCCTAAAGAAGTTTGGGATTCAAGTTGGTGCAATCTAGGCTAGAGAAAGACGACAGAAAGCTAGAAGGCTGCACTGCTGCAAAGAGCAACTGCTGATCTTCGAAAGCTATTTTGAAGATCCTCCAAATCAGATTCAGATCTAATTTTTGGAGATATGATAGAGAAGAAGAGGATCTCCAGATTCAATCTGAGTAAATACCGATAGAGGCCAGGCACTTGCATGGCTAGATCCAGAGCCTTCCGCTGCTTATAGGATCATCAACAGGTAATAGGATTACCCTACATCAAGATAAATTAAATATAATTTAATTTATCTATATTTTATTTTAATTATTAAAATAATAAAAATTAGATCTAAAATATTCCAAATCTGATTTGAATCAAAATTTTTTTTTTTGAAATATATCTCTTGATCCGATCAGATCTGAACGAATCTAGTTCGAGAAATCAGGATTTCCCTTCAACTGATATCAGAGCCAAGGTTCTAAAGTATTTAGATCTGATTTTAAATTTATTTTAATTAAAAAATAAGTAATTTTAGATATCACATGAGATGTGATCAGATCTAAAATCAGAAAAATTAAAATTAAATGATTTGGATCTAAGATTAGAAAATATGCATGACTAGTTCTAAAATAGAATAGTTCTATAGAATAGTCTTGCATGTTTATAATTTAATTTGATTAAATCATATTTTAGATCTATTTATTTACTATTTTTTGATATTATAATTATTATAATAACATCTAAAAAATAATAAATAAAAATTATTTAATTTTAACATCATATGAGATATGATTGATGCATGTCTAGACTAGTTGTAGAATAGTTCTACATAGTTATCTAGATTAGAAGTTTATTTTGATTAAGATCAATTTAAATCTAATTTTTTAGATTATTATGAGATAATTTAGATCTAAAAATATGCATGATTCGATACATGAGATGTATGCAAAATATGCCATGATTAGATCTAATTTGTATATGAGATATATGATATAGATCTAAAACTGTTTTGTAGTATTACATGTTCCTGATTAAGGCATTCCTCTTGGCCGTCCGGTCATAAGAACGAAGAAGGATTTAAAGGCCCTCTCCTCCCATTCGATGGGGTGTTCTTATGATGTGTAGGGGTGCTGCGTGTTCGTCCTTAATCAGAAATCCAAAACTTACTTTCTGCAAAATCCTAGATCCTGAAACCCTAGGATTTATTGTGCATATTTTGTTTATGAACCCTACTTAATTAAGAATTAAGATTATGAAATATTAATTAGGTCTAAAATTGAGAATTTCAGATCTAAGACATATTCATAATACTGGGTTCGGGCTTGGGTAGCTCAATTAGGTCTAAGCGGTTGATCAAACCGAATCAAGAGTTGGTTAGATGGGATCAACAATGCTTAAATTGACCAGCCTAATAGGATTAAGTCTGGGTCAAGATCGAGTCACGATCAAGCAAGACCTAATTAGGCTCAGAGGTTAGAGTCTGGATTGTAGGCTAACCCAATTGGTTCTGACTCAACAATTTGGTGTCTAAGGTAAGTTTGGCAGATACGACCGACTGATTTTTAATTGGAAGCTACTCGACCTGAATGCATTCTTGTACGAGTTAATGGCATATTCCCTTCCACCGATCTCACTTACCTGGCCATATCTGTTGACACAGTTCTGATCTGAGGTGGTCAATAATCCGAGCTAACCCATGCCACTAGGTTAGTCATAATTGTTATGACTATGACAAGTCTAGTTTAATGAGACCTGAATCAATTCTCCCTAAGAAAAGATTAAGTCTGAGGTCTTCCACCATTGTAGATGTGCGGGCCCTTTCCGGGGTTGATTGTTCTCGGCTGGATACAGTGGCTCAGTTGCACCGAAAAGATGCAACCATGTCTATTAGGCATTGGATGCTATGGGCTGGAGGATGAGTTGGGCTCAATATTTTGGATACGGTGAGAGACTCAATTAGGAAATCCAGTCTATGCAAATGGTGGGTCTGACTTAACTAAGGAGTGGATCAATATTTTGGATACGGTGAGATTCATGAATTAGAGATCAAGTTTGGGTACACCATGATTAGAGAATCATTGAACAAGAGTTGTTCACTCATTGGCTAACCCATCACCAATAACTATTAGGTGAGGTGATGAGTCAGTTGGTGAGACCGCACCACCCACTAGAAATCATTAATCATGGAGATTTTTGCATCTCTACAGAGGAAGTGTAGGGATCTAAAAAAATAGTGGAAGCTAATTTGTTTAAAAATAAAATCTCTAAACAAATTGATCAAATCATAATTACAGTATCTAACTAGAATCTTTGACTCTCTACAAAAAAATATCTGCGTCCAATCCATTAGCACGTATCTTGGACACACATAGATAGATCGGACCTAATTATAAAGATTGACTCAGAAACTATAAAATTATTTTAGATTCTGAGAAGTTAACCCAAGTATTGAACCAAAACTCTCCCACCTTACCAGCCAGTCCATCCGTTGAACAGAGAGCATCTCTAAAAAAATGGATAGATGAAGATAATAAGGTCAGATATTACATGTTGGGCTCGATGTCTGATGAGCTCCAGCACCAACATGAAGATATCGGGACTGCTGCCAAATGTTGGCTTACGCGTGACAAGGAGATGTTTGGAGGTGTGGGAAGCGAGGAGGGTCGGCGGCAGCGCAGGGGGAGTGAGTGCGAGAGTGCACGGAGGAAAAGCTTGGTTAAGGCGTAAGGGATGCATGGGGGAGAGGGCGTCAGGTGCCAAGGATGCAGCTGCTGGGATGGATGAGCGAAAGGACTGTGCGAAGAGCTTGAGGGAAGCTCGTTATCTCTCTTCGGGTGGGG
>QRFJ01000056.1:2000991-2080462 GCA_006176705.1 Cocos nucifera
CTGCAGTGACGGTGAGAATATACCCTCTTCGATTACCATCTGGTTTAGACTTAGTTTTGAAAGACTGTTATTATGTGCCTGCAGCTAGCAGAAATTTGATTTCTGTTTCATGCTTAGCACTAGAAGGCTATGTGATTACCTTCTTTAAGGACCATTGTAACATTCTTTATGAAAAAAATAAAATTATAAATGATTTTCTTATTAATGATCTTTATCAGCTATATATTGATGTATTTATTCTAACTATCGAGCAAAACATGAATGCCAAACGACCTAGGGATAGTCCAAATGATAGGTATCTATGGCACCTGAGATTAGGTCATATAGCAGAAGATAGAATCAACAAATTGGAAAAAAATGGACTATTGAGTCCATTGACTTCCAAGTCATATCCAACTTGTGAATCTTATCTTCAAGGCAAAATGACTAAACTCACTTTTGTAGAACATGGGGAAAGGGCCATAGATCTTCTTGCCCTAGTACATACTGATGTGTGCGACCCATTTGATGTACCGACTAGAGGCAATTTTGTCTACTTCATTATCTTTACCGATAATCTATCTAGGTATGGGTATGTGTATCTTATGAGACACAAGTCTGAAGCTTTTAAAAAATTCAAAGAATTCAGACATGAAGTAGAAAAACAAACTAAAAAACTCATTAAGGTTCTTCGATCAGATCAAGAAGGTGAATACCTTAGCCAAAAATTCCTAGATTATCTCAAGAAAAATGGTATAGTCTCTCAATGGACTCCACCAGGAATACCTCAACTCAACGGAGTTTTAGAATGGAAAAATCGGACTCTATTGGATATGGTCCGATCCATGATGAGCTTCATAGACCTTTCTGATTTTCTTTGGAGACACTCATTGTTAACTTCAATTTATCTACTGAATAGGGTTCCCTCTAAAATCGTTTCTACCATACTGTATGAGATATGACACGGTAAGAAACCAAGTCTGAGTCATCTCAGAATTTGGGATTGTCCGACTCATGTCAAAAGACAATAAGTGGACAAGTTAGAGTTTAGGTCCTTCAGAGCTCGATTCATAGGATATCCTAAAGAGTCAATAGGATACTATTTCTACATTTCAGAAGATCACAATGTGATTGTGAGTCGACATACCATCTTTCTTGAAAAATAGTTTATTCAAGATAGCAGCATTGGAAAGCAAATTAAGCTTGATGAGAAAGTCTCATAAGTACAACGAGCTAAAGACCAATTGGAACCAAATCAGGTTGAGCCAATAAGAACACTACCTCCACCTCGTAGATCGAAAAGAGTTTTCCATCCCTCTGAAATATACTTAGGTATTATTTCAAAGGAAGTAGAAAAAATGTTTCTCATAGGTAATGGTGCTCATGGTGATGATCCCAAAACTTACAACGAGGCGATATCAGATATCGACTCCGAAAAATGGCTAGAGATAATGCAGTCAGAAATTGACTCGATACATTGAAATCAAGTCTGGACCTTGGTAGATCCACCAGAAGGTATAGTACCTATTGGGTGTAAGTGGATCTTTAAGAGAAAGATTGGTGCAGATGAAAATATAGAGACATTCAAGGCTAGACTAGTGGCAAAAGGTTATAGTCAACGTGAAGGCATTGACTATCAGGATACCTTTTTTTCAGTGGCTATGCTTAAATTCATCCGCACATTGCTTGCCGTTGCAGCCTATTTCGATTATGAAATATGGCAAATGGACATGAAAACGATATTCTTAAACGGATATCTTGAGGAAGATATCTATATGGAACAGCCGCTAGATTTCACATCTAGTGATACTGATCACAAGATTTGTAAGCTGCAAAGATCCATATATGGACTTAAGCAAGTATCTCGGAGCTGAAACACTCGTTTCAATGATGTGATCAAAATATTTGGTTTCATCAAAAATGAAGAGGAACTATGTGTCTTCAAAAAGATCAGTGGGAGCGTTGTTGTTTTTCTCGTATTGTACGTAGATGACATCCTCCTTATTGAAAATGATATTCTCATGTTGACGACAGTCAAAATATGGTTGTCCAAGAAATTCTCCATGAAAGACCTAGGTGAAGCATCCTTTATTCTAGGAATTAAGGTCTATAGGGATAGACCGAATAGGATGCTAGGACTTTCACAAAAGATGTACATAGAAGAAGTACTAAAGAGGTTTAGTATGAAAAACTCTAAGAGGGGATTAATACCCTTCAGACATGGTATTCATCTTTCCAAGAAGATGTGCCCTAGCACACCTGAGGAAATAGAACGCATCCCTTATGCTTCTGCAATAGGGAGCCTCATGTATGCCATGCTATGTACACGACCTGATATAGCCCATGCTGTGAGTGTCACAAGCATATATCAGTCAAATTCAGATGAAGAACACTGAACTTCTATGAAATGTATCCTTAAGTACTTAAGAAGAACTAAGGATATGATGTTGGTCTTTGGTACGGAGAACTCCAAGTTCAGGGGTACATAGATTCGGATTTCATGTTCGATGTAGATGATCGAAAGTCAACATCTGAAAGTTTGTTTATGTGCAATGGTGGTGCTGTCAGCTGAAAGAGTTTCAAACAAATCGTGATAGCAGATTCCACCATGGAAGCAAAATATATCGCTGCATCAGAGGCTGGGAAGGAAGCATTCTGGTACAAGAAGATTGCTGCAGAAATTGGGATAATGCCATCAGATGCCATTCCTCTGTACTGCGACAACAATGGCGCCATAGCCCTTGCTAAGGAGCCGAGGTCTCACAAAAAATTCAAGCACATTGAGCAGCGATACCACCTCATCCGCGATTATCTCGAGAAGGATTACGTCAAGGTCAAGAGAATCAATTCCGTAGATAATGCGGCAAACTCACTTACAAAGCCGTTGGGACAATAAAAAATTGAAGCCAACCTTGAGAATATGGGACTTAGACTTATAGCTAATTGACTTTAGGACAAGTAGAAGATTGTTAGATATATGTGCCCTAAAAGTCAGAATTGGCTGACACTTGTAATACACTTCCAGGGGCAAAATTATAATTTTGACTATAATCAATAAAATGGATTATTTTCTATCACATATGTGTATTTAGTGTTTGTGATACATCCTTTGAGTTAATGATAATGATAATTCATATTTTCAAGAGTTGAAAATTTAAGACATGAATAATCATTATTAACTCATAAAATGCTTCCGACCATAGGATCATCATGAGGATGGTGATTAATCCGGAAGATTGGTGTATAATCGCTTCTCTTTAATTGATGAATCTTGAGTCTACGGTGTGGAGACATCGGAGCGAGAGTATAGGTACTTGTTAGAGAATGAGGACACTGAGCGTGACCACCTAGAGTAGTCATTAGGAAGTCTACCTTCTCGTCAATGACTGACTCAATGCTATAGTGGTGTATCTGGTTCTTTGACCTGAGGTGCATCGATAGTTCACCTTGAGGGTGTTATAGTTTGACTACACCATAACTCGATCTCCTAACCATTAGGAATTCTGAGGTGTATGTTGGCTATAGCATGTTCATTGTAGGAACTTGATTGCATCAAGATGGAATCTATCTACCTCAGTGGTAGAGAAGTAGCCCTACGATGATCATGAGAATCAAGTCCAGAAGTCCATGGCCATGGCAGAGTGAAATAATAGAAAGAGTTTCTATTTAGGTTTTCACATCGGATTTGAATCGAATGATTACATCATACGACAGAAACTAGGGTTTGACGAGTTCACCTTAACCCTAATCTGATCGGGGCTCAAGATAGAAGAACTTAATCACATAGGTAGCTGCACCAAGAGGTTCGCATTCAGCTCTGATGGGTTGCCACCTAATACTGCTAGGTGTCACTGGTGGATTTTGAGAGCAATTAGAATGATTTAGATGATCGATCATTCTAGCTGTTCGAATCAGAAGAGTTCTGATCCATCGAAAGGAGTTTCGATGATGTCGATGATAGAGATCACAACATATCCCATTATTATATAGAACTGAACCTAACTGGGTCACACAAACAAGGGTTTGAATCTGGTGATCATCAATTGAACTAATCCAGTTCAATTGATCTGAATGAGATTCAATTAGGTTCAAGAAAATCGTGCTAGCACTCGATTGAACCTAATGTTCTTCTTTTGCCATCATAAATAGTTATTCTGACTAAGCCAAAGAAGTTTGTGCTTGATCAGAGGCCTTCACTTGGTCTGACTAGATCTTGTTCAGATCAAAAAAGGGTTGTCTTATTTTGTAAGATAATACCTGCTATTTTTGGTCACCTGCCATTTCTCATCCTTTGACTTTGGTCAAAAGTTGATCTTTGACTGATCAAATATTGATCATTGATACTTTGACTTCTATTTATGTGTCATGCACCTATTGGAGAGTTGGTGGGGGCTTGTCCTCCTACCAGAAGCTGGCAAGAAGGAGGGCGCACGCCAAGGGTGGCATGGGCACCCAGGAGTCTCTGTTGGATAGGGACTCCATCTCCTTTTTGGATTTTGATTAGACTCCTCCTAAGAACCAACTTTGATCGATCTTAGGCACCATCTAAGGATGAATTTAAAGGACTCTATTCCCATCAATCAGATTTAGATCTGATTTCACAAAGGGTTGTAATTGGTTGGGAAGAAGAGGAGTTGGATCATGCATAGTCTATAAATAAGATCCTGCGTCCAACTCAAAGAGAGAACATAATTTCCATATCCCAAGTCTACCTCTCTCCTCCTCCACACTAAGTCCATCTTCTCCCTCTCCTCTCCACGCCCAAAGAAGTTTGGGATCCAAGTTGGTGCAATCTAGATGAGAGAAAGACGACAGAAAGCTAGAAGGATGCGCTGCTGTAAAGGACAACTGCTGATCTTCGAAAGCTATTTTGAAGATTCTTCAAATCAGATTCAGATCTAATTTTTGGAGACATGATAGAGAAGAAGAGGATCTCCAGATCTAGCTCGAGTGGATACCGATAGAGGCCAGACACTTGTATGGCTAGATCCAGAACCTTCCGCTGCTTACAGGATCATCAACAGATAATAGGATTATCCTACATTAAGATAAATTAAATATAATTTAATTTATCTATATTTTATTTTAATTATTAAAATAATAAAAATTAGATTTGAAATATTTCAGATCTGATTTGGATCAAAGAGAAAAATTTTTGAAATATATCTCTTTATCCGATCAGATCTGAACGAACCTAATCCAAAAAATTAAAATTTTTCTTTAGTCATATATATTAGAGCTTATAACCTGATCAGATGATTAATCGATGATTGAGAATCATTCTAAGATCAATCTATCAATACGATTGATGTTTGATCTAATACAAGTGATGCAGAAGGATTGATTAGCAATTGGATTGCTAATTGGCTCAATTTGATTGAGCAATCGAGCTGAGATCAAGTTTAATTAAATTTAATTTAATTAAAATTAGTTTAAACTTAATTAGATTAAGTCTAGTTGGTTTATTGGATAAGCCAATTATGAGAAAGAATAATTTCTTGTTTGACTAGGACTTGGGTGCACCTAATTAACTTAGAATTTAAATTAGATTTAAATTTTAATTTAATCTAATTTAATTAAACCCCTAATCAGATTAGGATCATTCTTAATTAAATTTTACTTAATTTAATTTAAATAAGATTTAAATTAGGTTCAAAACTAATTTGATATAGTCAAACAAGAGGAGTCCTAATTAGACTCTGACTCTCTCTTTTTTCTTATGCTCAAGAAAGCCCACATCCATCCAATGTTTTCAGATCTTTACGTGAGTTTTCTCACGCCAATGAGAGGTCCCCATGCCCCACATATATGATTTTTTGGAATATGTTTTGGCTTGGTCAAAACTAGAAAGAGGTTAGGATTTATTTTCTGCTTGGAAGAGTCCCATAATCTCTAAACTCCTCTCCCCTTCTTTGCGCTATCAAATCCCACGCCCTTTATTTTTGTTCAGCCATATATTCTCTTCTTTTGTACGTGGACTTCAAAGGGTGCTCATGCCAAAAAAAAAAAAAATAAGGAAGGGGCATCCAAGAGTTAGACGCCTCATAAGAGTCCTTCTTTGACTAGTCATTTGACCTAGTTTTCCTCATCTTGTGGGACGCCTCCTAAGAAGTATGTTTAGCATCAAATAAATCCATATTTTCCATGAAAAAATAAAGAAGAGAAATGATAGAGGCATGGAGGTTTGAGGCACCAAGTCTCTTGGAGGAGATCCCTTCTTTTGGACATCAAATGTTGATGTCTCGATGAAGACAAGGTAAGAGAAGATTATCTTCTCTTGTAATTTTCTTTTATGTTTCTCTCTTTGTATTTCTTATATGATTTTTATATGATAAAGATCTGAGAGAGAGAAAGTGAGATGGCATAGGGATTCATGCTTCAAGGTGTTGAAGCATAGTGATTATCTTTGGACATGATATGATAATATCCTAATGAGAGAAGGAGAAGAGAAGAAAGGTCTTCTCTTAGGGTTTCTTGGAGAACCCTTCTTCTCCAATTTTTTGTGAGAATTTTATATGAATAAAATCAAAAATCTTAGATTTGAAAACTTAAGAAAAATTCTAGTGGAGGTCTCCTCTTGTCCTAACATAGAGATATTTTTGGGACATCAATCAGTGATATCCTGAAGGAGAAGACTTATCTTCTCTTAGAATTTATTTTTTTTTATTTTTTATTTTTAATTTATGTGAGATTCAAGGGTTGGATTTCTTCCTTAATCCTCCTCATATTCTTCGTCTCTTGGAGTATCCAAGAGATCCAGAGATTATATTTTTGATTGACTATCAAAAGAGATCCGCAAGAAGCTAGCACTTTAAGTGGATCTTTGTTCGACGAACCTTCAATCCGTATTGTAGGTTTGTATGGATCACCTATAGAGGTCGGACGCATGTGCGGCTCTAAAAGCAATAATAAAAATCAATCGCAAAATTCTCGATTCATGTAAAGATAAGAGATCTGATCTTTTGATAACCTAGATATGATCTAGGATTAGATCTAGAATTATTTTAGATCTAGGTATTGATATGATCAATACCACTTGTGATTAATTTAATTTTAGATTTATATTTGCATCATGACATATTATTAATTCTTAATGTAAGATTTTATAATCTGATTACATGCATATTATAGATTAAACTGTTTAATCTATATCTTCTACTGCTTTAATTTTGAAAAAATTTTGAAATCCATGCATGAAATCCTGCATATTTTCCTTCAACCAAAGCCTACTGATTTAGTTTCTAGGACAAAATCTAAATTATTAAAAATTATTTGGAGAAATAATTGATTGTGAACCTACCTATAGATGCACGCGGGTTAGCTAGAGCTTTTTTCGAATCCTTTTGTATTCTATGTGGATTCTAGTACCCACTAAAAAATTAGTGTAATTACTCGAATTAGAGATAGAGCCTACCAATTTGTTTAAAAATTATGGAAGAACCTTTAGACTAAAGTCTAAGTCTTTAGGATTAATTAATTCAAGTACTAATATGGTCTTTTATTTTTTTAGATAAATAGAATGGCTAGTGTAAGTCCACTCCATTTACTGTTGGACAGTAACAAGCATTTAGGATCTGAATACGAGAAATCTAGTGTTGACCCTAATCTGGCAAACCCAAAGAGAAATAGTCCTCTTGACCTGAATAGGTTGAATTGGAGAAATCAGCAAGTGGTTGCTGGTCAAGACTGTTATATAATAATTTTTATAATTTCTCTATTTGTGATATATCTACCTGAGTATTGAATATCAGGAGTCTATTTCATATATACAATTCGTTGCATGAACTTCAAATTGATAGAAAATTTGAGAATGATGATAGATTTTTTAATATTAGGGATGGAAGTAAAGTTTCAGTCCTAACATTGAAAACTCTTGAGCTATTTTTCAAAAATAATAATGTTATTTTAAGTGATTATCACTATTATCCATCTTTTATGATAAAATAATATCTATTGGGCTTTTGGTCAGGATGGTTATTGTTTGTCGATAAAAAAAAATTATTGTGATATCATTATGAATGGTATTATAGTAATGCAAGGATAATTAAGAAATGATATTTATATTTTATCATAGTCTATTACTATAATGTACACATCTAATAAACGTCCAAAACTAGATTATATCATTGATGCTTATCTTTGGCACTGTAGGCTCGGTCATATAAATAAGAACATGATCAACAAGTTAGTCAAAGAGCATATTCTTGACATCCATGATTGTGAATCATTGAATATCTATGAGTCCTATCTTCTTGGTAAGATGATCAAATCATCTTTTACTAGAAAAGATGAACGGGCCACTGAACTTCTAGATCTAGTACATACTAATGTATGTGGACCTATGAACACATGTGCTAGAGGTGGGTATTACTACTTCATTACTTTTACTAACAATCTATCTAGGTATGGGTACGTTTATCTTATGAAGAGTAAATTCGATTCGTTTGAAATATTCAAATGATATCGAAATGAGATAGAAAAATAACTTAAAAAGAGTATTAAAACTCTTCAGTCTAACTGAGAAGGTGAATATCTTTTCAATGAGTTTTTGACATATCTAGAAGAGAATGAGATTCTCTCTTAATGGACATCTTCTGAAATACCACAGCATAATGATGTATCTGAAAGGAGGAATCAGATCTTATTGGATATGATTCGATCCATGATGGAATTTGTGAATTTGCTAATTTCATTCTAGAGGTATGCACTCGAGATTGCTTATTTTATTTTAAATAATATTTCGAGCAAGTCTGCTGCAAAAACTCCATATGAGATATGGACTAGGCATAAGCCGATACTCTCATTTTAGGATTTGGGGATGTCTGGCTTATGTAAAATATTTATAACTAAAAAAGCTTGGACCTACATTTGATAAATGCTTGTTCATAGGGTATCCCAAGGAAACTAGAGAATATTACTTCTATCTTACTGAAGAGCAAAAGGTGTTCATCAATAATAAGGCAGTCTTTTTGAAAAAGAAGTTTCTTATGGAAGGAACAGCTACCTCTAATGTTGAACTTAATGAAGTTCGACAGATAGAAGAACCGACATATTTTAGTAAACCTATAGAACTAAATTTGATAAGATCAAACCCAGAGCCCATTGTAGAGGCATCCTTGAGGAGATTCGGTAGAGTACCACATCAACCAGATAGATACTATAGTTTTTTGGTTTGAAATGGTGATCTTATTGAACTTGATGAAAACGATGAGGATCCGATCACCTATATAGATGCCATACAGAGGACCGACTTTGATAAATGGCTAGAAGTCATGAAGTCCAAAATGGAGTTCATGAAAGTTAACAGTGTATGGAGACTGGTTGATCCACGTGAAGGGATAAAATCCATTGGATGTAAGTAAATTTTTAAAAGAAAATGAGATGCAAACGAAAAGATGGAGATCTATAAAGTCCATTTGGTTGGTAAGAAATATTGTCAGCATTATGGTATTGACTATAATGAGATATTTTCTTCAGTGATAATACTCAAGTCCATTCGGATTATACTTACGATAGCAGCATACCTAGACTATGAGATCTGGCAAATGGATATGAAGATGACTTTTATTAATGGAGAGTTGGATGAAGAAGTGTCTATGATACAGTCTGAGGGGTTCACATTTATAGACGAGTCCAAGGTGTGCAGGCTTCAGAGATCCATTTATGGATTGAAGTAGGCATCTCGGAGTTGGAATATGTGTTTTGATAAGATAGTTAGAATGTATGACTTCGTTAAGAACCGAGAAGAACCCTGCATGTACAAATGGACTAATGTTCTGTAAATATATTTCTTATATTGTATGTCAATGATATTCTCTTGATCGATAATGACATTCCTGCTCTAAAGGAAATAAAGGTTTGGTTATCGTCGCAATTCTTCATGAAAGACTTAGAAGAAGCATCATATATTCTAGGGATGAAGATCTATAGAGATAGATCTAAAAGATTACTTGGATTGTCTCAATCCACATACATTAATATCGTACTGAAGAGATTCAGCATGGAGAATTTCAAAAAGGACTATCTCTCGATAGGCCATAAAATTTTTCTTTCAAAAATGGATTGTCCGACAACTCCTCAAGAGAGAGAGCATATAAGTAGAATACAATATGCTTCGATGGTGGATTCTATTATATAAGCGATGACGTGTATGAGATTAGATGTGGCATACTCACTAGGGATAGTGAGTAGATACCAATCTGATCTAGGTGAGAATCACTAGAAAGTTATAAAGATAATCTTGAGGTATTTAAGAAATACTAAGGACCAATGGCTCATCTATGAAGATACTAATTTGAAACTTATGAAATATACTGATTTCAATTTTCAATTAGATCATGATGATAGGAAGAGTATGTCAGATTATGTGTTTATCCAGAATGGAGTAGTGGTTTGTTGGAAGAGTTCCAAACAGTACATTGTGGTCGATTCTATGTGCGAGGTGGAGTATGTCGTGGCATCTGATGCTATGAAGAAAACTATATAGCTACAGAAGTTCATCGATGAGTTGGAAGTGGCATCCTCCTTAGATAGTCTGATTTTTCTTTATTGTGATAGCACTGGAGCCATAGCTTAAGCGAAGGAGTCAAAAGTAAAAAATGCACCAAACACATTCTGTATCGCTACCATCTTATATGAAAAATCATAGAGCGAGGTGATATCAAACTTCAAAAGATCGATAGAAAGGAGAACGTGGCCGATCCATTTACTAAAGCTCTCAGAATCAAAGAGCTCAATAATCACAAATGGAAGATGGATATTCGATACTATTCGAGTGGCTTTAGTCTAAGTGGAAGTTGTTGAAAAATATATCTTAAAGTCAATCATCTAAGTTGTAGATTATTGAGCTAAATATAATTTATACTTAAATTTTAATTAAATAAAATTATTATTCTGGCATTTGCATCACTTTATGCATCTTCCTGTAATGAACTCTCTATGATAAAGTTCTTAGGAATATTTAGACTTGACAAAGGAGGATTTATTATTTAGTCCTTAAACTGATCATGACCAAATGATTCGTTGTTACCTAAGATGACAACATTAATCAAGAGTAGATCATTGTGTGTCATAAATGTTGGTTGTCCTCTTAATCAAAAAGCATGGTGATGCTGTTATGGCATGCAGATGAAATATAGGGGTATATTTCACTGATCGTGATCCAACTGTGGAGTTCTCTTCAACCAAGATTGCTTATGAAGGATATGGGTATATGTGTCCCTTAAATCTGAGATCATCATGGTGACTTACAGACAACTCACTGTACTTAGATATCGAACTACCTAAATTTTTAATTCAGTGATGAAAGAATATTGAGTGCAGTCAAGTACTTGACTTATCGGTGCATGAGTTAAGATAGATTGACCCATCCAAGTGTTGGAGCATGTACATTATTGTATTTTAATTTAGCAAATTCTCAATCGAGGTAGTCTATATGATGGATGTTGAATTTTGAAATATAATATGGATGAATTTTTAGGATTGGCAGTCAATCATAGATCATCCTATAAGCATCGTGGTCAAGGGGATGAATTATACTATGACTATATGCCACAGATTCGTCGATGTTGCGTTGTAATTTTTGACATATCCAGATGTCGGATATCATTGTTAGATGGTTATATCGATTGATATAAAAAATTAGTTTCTGTACTATCGGCTTAGGATTCGAACCTATGGGTTCACATACAATAGGAGTTCCTATCTGATCTGACGGTTGATCAAAGAATTCCACTAGATTGGGACTTAGTTATTATTGAAGGATTAATTAGCTATTAGATTGCTAATTAGCTCAATTTGATTGAGCAATGAGGAATTAATCAAGTTTAAATTATCAATAGTTACTGAGTATGTTTATTGGAAGATGGATTTTAATAAAACTTATTTAATTGAAACGTTTAAAAATTTCCTAGGTGAAGGGAAATCCTGATTTCCCGGTCCAGGTTCGTCCAGATCTGATTAGATCAAGAGATATATTTCAAAAATTTTCTCTTGATCTCAATCAGATCTTGATATGTTTCAGATCTGATTCTTATTATTTTAATAAATAAAATAAAATAAGATAAATTAAATCAAATTTAATTTACCTGATTTGGGTAATCCTATTACCCTGTAGATGATCCTGATTGCAGCGGAAGGTTCTGGATCTTAGCCACGCAAGCGCCTGGCCTCTACCGGTATCCACTCGGGTTGGATCTGGAGATCCTCTTCTTCTCTATCACACCTCCAAAAATCAGATCTGGATCTGATCTGGAGGATCTTCAAAACTCTTTTGAAGATCTGCAGTCGTCCTTTTGCAGCAGCGCAGCCTTCTTGCTTTTGATCGCCTTTTCTTGATCTGAATCGCACCAACCTAAGTCCAAAACTCTTTTGGACGTGGAGAGCAAGGGGAGAAGAGACTATGGCATGGAGAAGGAGGGGAGAGGCAGCCTTGGGGCGTGGGGTTTCTCAATTGAATTGCATTAGAATTAGGGTTGGGCGCAGGGTCTTATTTATAGACCTCTTGTGATCCAACTCCTCTTCCTCTCAACCAATCACAACCCTTTGTGAAATCAGATCTAAATCTGATTGGTTGGAATAGAGACCCCTGGATTCCTCCTTAGAGGGCGCCTAAGACCAGTCAAACTGGATTCTTAGTAGAACTCTGATTGGAATCCAAAAGGGAGGTGGAGTCCTTGTCCAACAAGGACTCCTAGGCGCCTCCTACTTGGGCTCACGCCACCCTTGGCGTGCGCCCTTCTCCTTGCCAGGTTCTGGCAGGGGGACAGGCCCCCACCAGCTCTCCAATAGGTGCATGACATGTGGTCAAAAGTCAAAGGTGTCAATGGTCAACGTTTGACCAGTCAAAGGTAGACTTTTGACCAAAGTCAAAGAACAAGAAATGGCAGGTGACCAAAAATGGCAGGTAATGTCTTACAAATAAGACAACCTATTCTGACTTGGACAACCTCCAGTCAGACCATATGAAGGCCTCTGATTGAGCACAAACTCCTTTGGCTCAGTCAGGACAACTTATTTATGATAGTAAAAGAAGAACGTTAGGTTCAATCGAGTGCTAGCACGATTTCCTTGAACCTAATTGAATCTCATTCAGATCAATTGAACTAGATCAGTTCAATTGATGATCACCAGATTCAAACCCTTGTTTGTGTGACCCAGTTAGGTTCAGTTCTGTATGGTAATGGGATATGTCATGATCTCTATCATAGACATCATCGAAACTCCTTTCGATGGATCAGAACTCTTCTGATTCGAACAGCTAGAATGATCGATCATCTAAATCATTCTAATTGCTCCCAAAATCCACCAGTGACACCTAGCAGTATATGGTGGCAACCCATCAGAGCTGAATGCGAACCTCTTGGTGCAGCTACCTGTGTGATTAAGTTCTTCTATCTTGAGCCCCGATCAGATTAGGGTTAAGGTGAACTCGTCAAACCCTAGTCTCTGTCATATGATGTAATCATTCGATTCGAGTCCAATGTGAAAATCTAAATAGAAACTCTTTCTATTATTTCACTCTACCATGGCCATGGATTTCTGGACTTGATTCTCATGATCATCATAGGGCTACTCCTCTACCACCGAGGTAGATAGATTCCATCTTGATGCAATCCAGTTCCTACAATGAACATGCTATAGCCAACATACACCTCAGGGTTCCATATGGCTAGGAGACCGAGTAATGGTGTAGTCAAACTATAACACCCTCAAGGTGAACTGCCGATGCATCTCAGGTCAAAGAACCAGACACACTACTGCAGCATCGAGTCAGTCATTGACGAGAAGGTAGACTTCCTAATGACTACTCGAGGTGGTCACGCTCAGTGCCCTCGTTCTCTAACGAGTACCTGTACTCTCGCTCCGGTGTCTCCACACCGTAGACTCAAGACTCATCTACTAAAGAGAAGCGATCGTACACCAACCTTCCGGATCAATCACCATCCTCGTGATGATCCTATGGTCGGGAGCTGTTTATGAGTTAATAATGATTATTCATGTCTTAAATTTTCAACTCTTGAAAATATGAATTATCATTACCATTAACTCAAAGGATGTATCACAGACACTAAATACACAGGTGTGATAGAAAATAACCCATTTCATTAATTATAGTCAAAATTATAATTTTGCCCCTAGAAGTGTATTACAAGTGTCAGCCAATTCTGGCTTCTAGGGGCACATATATTCAAGAAAAGCAGTAAGTGGATGTCTGTGAGTTAAGAAATTTGACTGATCCTTCTCGTGCTCTGATCTAGCGCAGAAGATGGAGCCCCGAAGATCGATGAAGGTCGACTGTCGAAGTTTCTAAAGAGGAGCTAGCACTTCAGAGGGACTGATTAGGATCAGGAGCTCTATGTAGACTCACCATAGAGGCCGAATATGTGTGTGGCTGCAGTGCGACATGGAAGTGATTTTCAGTGGATTCAGATTGCGATGATCATCTACCCGTGCACAGGTACTATATTCTGAACATAGATCGATCAGCAAATGTGATTTGCTGATCGATTATATTTTATTTTTCTAATGCATGTTAACAAGTCAAAGATTCTAAAGTTGGGTTTTATGATTAGATCATAGCATGCGTAGAATTAATGTAGATTAATTTAGCTTCCACTATCATTTTTTCAAAAAAATTTTGAAAAGCATGCTCAGAATCTGCTGGTTTTTCCTTCACTTCTTTCTATTGCAGCTCATTGGTGGTGCCCTCATTGGCTGCGATCATCAGAGATAATTTTTTTCCTTGATCTCTATCAATATTTGTGCACAAGAAGCAAAGAGAGGAGTATAGGAGTCATACTTGGAGCCAAAATTAGTCGATTTTAGACTCCATCAGTGGGGTTGAACTTTCTTGTTGGTTGAAAACCGACTAGGTCCTATTGAAATTCCATTCTTCTTCTGCTTCTTTTTCTGATCTTTTCTTTTGATCAGGCGCCAGTCAGAAGCGCTTCCATCTGCACAAATATATTTATACATGCATTCAAGAAGGTCGGCATAGGACCAGGGTAGCATTTTGTCCAAAGAACATGCAAATTTGGAACTTCGAAGTCCCCTCTTCATGGCTGAGACGGCCATGTCGTCATTGAGGTCCCTGACCACAAGTATGGCGGCATTGAATCCCACCACAAAATCTCTAAGTATTTCTCTCTATTGCTATTTAAGGGAGAAAAGACTGTCGGATATTCGTAGCATCCTTCTACTAGTACTGAAGTGAGCCACGAACGATTCTTTAAGTTGCTTGAAGGAGTGGGTGCTTTTCAACTAGAGCCCAGAATACCATGCCCGAGCAGCTTTCTGAATTATAGTCGGGAAGCTAAGACATAAGAGGGTTTCGGATGCCCTTGAATCATCATGAGAATTTTATAACTTAATTTTCAAATGGTCGACAGGATCCTTGGAGCCATCATAAAGCTCTATTTGTGGCATTTTGAATCGAGTTAGGATGGGCTCTTTCAAAATGCATTGGGAGAATGGTGGTGTGGAGACCAAGGTCATTGAAAGAGCCTTGATTATCCACTCGGACTGGATGAGTCGGCAGTCGATTTCTTTTAATTTGCGCTCGTAGTCATCAAGCCGCCATTGCTATGAGACTTCAAGGATAGAAACTTTTCCCGAAGAGCTTGAAGGCAAGCGGGGTCTTTTCTCCTTCTTTGTACTATGGCGAAGGAAAGGAGAAGGGGAAGGAGAATGCCACTGTTGATGGGTGGCACGGTGAGAGTGCCAAGATGGTTATCATTTTGGGGGTGGAAAAGGAGATCACCATGAAATATGGTGACTGTACCTAGATGGGCCTATGTGGTACTGGCTCCTCCATCGGAGATTGCTGTTGATATTGTTGTTACTACATTTGTTGGAGGACGTGTACTGCCTCTATTAGGATTTTCACTTGTTGCATTAAAGCAGCAAATTATTGGGCATCTACAATGATGGCCAGGCACGAGAAATTGGGATCCATTGGTGGTGGTGGGATATCTTTCTAGCAAGAAGATTGCCTGGCAGAACTAGTGGAAATATTCTAAGCTCTCAATTTTGGCATGATGGTTGGATTCCTTTTTTTCTACTGGATGCGCCAATTTGTTACCACAAAAAACTCCAACAAGATGCTTGGCTTAGAATCGAGTAAGTTGCGCCTTGGTTATGGTGGTGTAAAAACCTACAAAACAAGTCCATTGGCCAAGGGACCGTCTGATGCTTGAGTCAAGTGGAGTTTTGGGAATAGATAAGCCAAAAGAAAGAGCGTATAGTTACTAAGGATCCGTTTGGTTGGGGTATATCAAATTGCAAGATAATCTAATAATTTTTAAAAATTATTTATCTAAAAAAATGATTATGGAGGAAAATAATTTTTACTACGTTTGGTTGGTGGAAAAATTACTCTGAAAAATGGTACTAGAAAAGGATTATTACTTTTAATTGAAGGTAATTCTATATAAAAATATGATAAAATTTATAAATATATCCTTTAATATAAAATATTTTTTTAATATTAGGATAGTATTGTAATCTCTAATTAGTTTTTATATGATGACTATAATCACATAATCTTTTGCATAATGCAATCTCCATCTTTATTTTTTTTACCAAAATTTTTTATTGAATGAATTTTGAAGGATATTAAAATAAAGTCAATGATTATATATGCAGCTTTATTGAGAATATTTTTATCAAATATGGATTACCACTACTCAAAAATTTATCAAATACCAATCCTTCATAGTATTTATTTTATCTTTTCTCTCCGAAAAATAAGTATGGGGCCCATCAATTTTTTTTACCATCTCTCTCTTTCACTTTTCATACCAAATATGATAATTTGATATAGGAATCATTTTTTATACAAGATTACCTCCAACTAAATGGCCTCTAAAATAAAACTTAGCTTATCGGATTATCCTACTTACCTTCTTTTATATAAAGATGGACATTCAGTTGTAATTTTATATTATGCGTATTCGAGGAACATGGGCATAACTGATTTAGTTATACTCATCGTGGAACATGGGAGTTGCTGAATCAATTCTAATCACTTGGCCATATTCATGTTGTGACAAATAATCGGATAGATTGTAATTATTCTTACTCAACTACAAACCGAATGAGTTATCTCATTGTATTACTCGGTGATGACCTGAATAACATCATCTAGTTAGCATGTGTTGCAACGTTGGCTACTGGATGACATCGACTTCGTCGGTTGTGACCTATATATCTTCAGTATTCAAGATGGTTGGTAATCGTCTTTTCTTGAATAGTTGGGATAATGTTGAATAGTGCTTCAATTGTTTGACATCTTAATCGATTTTTCGAATATTTGACTATTTATCCTAGCAAGAGGCAATGCATGGCTCTGTTAAAAAACTCTAAGGCCAAAAGAATGAATATTTTAAAGAGCTTATTTGGTGTCAAAAAATTTTTATCTAAATAAAATAGAATAAAAAATTTTTAAAAAAAACTTTAGATCAGTTTGGAATTTGGATAGCGATGATGTTTTACTAGAGTACTTCAACCAGTAAGTCTACTTGGTATATCCATAATTAAGTTGGAAATCCCGAGCTAAGAGAGCCTCCTTTCTCTCCCATGCCATCCCTTGTGCACCTCACATAGCAGTCATCCTCAATTCCTTCGTTGAAACCATAGAAGCAAAAGTACACAAATCAAGCTTGAGAATCGGTGCACATGGCGGTCATCCTCGCTTCCTTCCTTGAAACCGTAGAAGCAAAAGTACACAAATCAAGCTTGATGTTAGAATCAACAAGATAGACTATTTTAAAATGATGTACAGTGAATACACTAATTATAAAAAAATAAAATAAAATAAAATCTTACGAGCCTAAATAAAAAAAATTCATGTGGTTCAGAGTTTCTTGCTCTTACATCCATGGCTATATAGAATAATATCTTCATTAAAATTAAAAAATTTATAAAAGATAAAAAATAAAAAGAATCACTCTTTTTCTTTCTCTTCTGAATGCAAGAGCAGCCTCAAATAGAAAGAAGAAAACTCCATCTAGAGATAATTCACTCATCTGATGATCTCTTAAATTGTACACAGAAAGAATCCCTACCTTTTTACAAGAAGAACCCTTATTTTCTCACTTTCTCTCTTCTTCTCTCTTTTTCTCTCTTGAAAAAAGCACTCTTCTCTCTCTTGAAAGAGCCATCACTGCTCTCTCTGCATTCTATCATGTTTTGCCAAGCCTCAGGTGTCCACAAGCCTTTTAAAGGCTAAAATAGAGCTTCAAATCATGTCCAAAAAGAAGATCCCAATCCAAATCAAGCTCAAATTGACACCTGGCCATCCAATCAAGCCTCTCCACGCCTCTCGCTCGTCCGATCGCATATCCGGTCCATAGAAATCTTGTGGATCATGTGAAATACTGGAGAAACCCAAAACTGGTCTAGTGGACTACATGAAACCAAAGAAAAATACCCCTTGGTGCATCACATGGGTTTGCCGTGGTCAGCTCGTGCGTGTCTGCACATTCGCAATTGGTCCGTTCACATGAGATCGCACCCGCGAAGGGCTGGACCGTGCGCCCATGCCAGGCCAGGGGCACTTGCGAGGCAGTGCGTGCCCACCTGGGCTGCACGGGCTGTCAGGCCTGCTGGTGCCTAGGCCACACCAGCCAGCTCAGCCCGCTTGCCCCTTTTCTTTTTTCTTTTCTTTTCTAGGCTTTGGTTTTTTTTGGGCTTTCTTTGGGCTTCTTGGCTCTTGGGCTCTTTTTATAGATGGATTAGGCTCCACCATCCAACAACTCTCCCACTTGGAGAGTAAGACATCCAAACATGTATCCATCTAAAATTAAAAAAAATAAATTTTCAAAAATAGATTAGTATTCTATACAGCACCTCCACTACTCAATTAACTTTGGAGGTCAATTGAGGCCATACACAGTCCTAATTTCTTGATTACCGAATCTCTAATACTATTAATCATTTAGAGGGTACCTGGCCTGCTACCTCGTACTATCACCATAGTACCTTTGGTGATCTTCCAAGAGCCACCAACAAAAGTTATAGCATACCTCTCAGCATCCAGCTATCCAACTGAAATTAGATTCCTCTTTAAACCTGGGACATATCTAATATTCTTGAGCTTTCATACCGACTAATTCGGTATCTTTATGTGTACATCATCTTTTTCCATAATATCCAGTGGTTCATCATCACTGAGATGAACCTTTCTAAAATTTTTAGTAGTATAATTTATCATACACACTTTCGATGAGGTGGAGTAAAATGCAGTTTCGAAGTTCAAGATCCATGACTCTATCCAACTGTCTATGCTGAGGACTAGGGCATCAGCTATTATCTCTATTACTGCATTGATGGATTCCTCGTTCTGACCTTTGTTCTTCTTTCTTGCCTAACGATTTTTCCTAGTGTGTCCTTTCTTGCCATAGTGCCAACAGCCACCACCTTTCGATCTTGATTGGCTCTTTTGTTTGGACTGTGTAGTTCTTCTTCTATCTTCTTGAGTAATCAAGGCAGAACCAAAGTTTTCTTTGGATTCTCTTCTCCTGATATTTTCATTGAGAATCAGGTTTCGGATCTTTTCGAATTTTAGTTTGTTTGAGCCACAAGAGCTACTTACAGCAGTTATGATAGCATCCCAACTCTCGGACAAAGAGAACAGAAAAATTAAAGCACGAATCTCATCCTCAAAATTAATATCAATAGAGCTTAATAAACTAATAATCAGATTAAATTTATTAATATGATTAGCAACAAACGTACCTTCAACATATTCAAATTAAATAGATAACACATAAGATATACCTCGTTAGAGGTCAAAGACTTCTCATACATATCGGTTAGAGCCTTCATCAAATCAGCCATCATCTTTTTCTCTAGGATGTTGAACGCAACGTTCCTAGCCAACGTCAGTCTGATAACTCTCAAAGCCTGGTGGTCTAGCAATTCTCAATCTACTTATGACATATCTTCAGACTTCTTTCCTTCAAGAGGTAGATGGAGTCTTTTCTGATACAGATAATCCTCGATCAATATCTTTCAGAATTTAAAATTTTTTCATTGAACTTGTCGATCTTGATCTTTTCTTCATCTCCTGCCATCGCTCCCATTCTTTCTTTCAAACCTGATACTGCTCTGATACCAGTTGTTAGAATCGACAGGGCATAGTGTTCTGGAATGATGCATAGTGGATACAGTAATTGCAGAAGAAAGAAGAAAAAATAAAATCTCACAAGCCCAAACACAAAAAATTTACATGGTTTGGAGTCTCTTGCTTCTACATCCACGGCCATACAGAATAATATCTTCACTAAAATAAGAAAATTTACAAGAGATAAAAAAATAAAAAGAATTATTCTTTTCTTTCTCTTCTGGATACAAGAGCAACCTCAAACAGTAAGAAAAAATCCTATCTAAAGATGATTTACTCATCTAGTAATCTTTTAGATTACACATAAGAAGAACCCCTGTCTTCTTATAAGAAAAAACTATCTTCTCACTTTCTTTCTTTTTCTCTTTTTTTCTCTCTTGAAAAAAGCACTCTTCTCTCTTTTGGAAGAGCCCTCATTGCTCTCTCTACGTTCTGCTAAGCCTCGGGCGCCCATAGGCCTTTTAAAGGCCAAAACAAAGCTTCAAATCACATCCAAAATGGAGATCCTAGTGTAAATCAAGTTCAAATTGACTCCTAGCCATTCGATCAAGCCTCTCCGCATTTCTCGCTAGTTTGATCATGCATCCGGTCCACAGGAATCTTGTGGACCACGTGAAATGCTGGAGAAATCCAAAACTAGTCCGATAGACCGCATGAAACTAAGGGAAACTCCCTCTAGTGCATCGCATGGGTTTGCCGCGACCGGCCCGCACGTCCGCGTTCGACCTGCGCGCGTGAGATCGTGCCCGCAAAGGGCTGGGCTGCATGCCAGCACCCGCTGGGGCTGCACGCTCGCATCGAGCCACGTGCGCTCAATGGGACCACGTACGCTTGTTGGGCCGTGCACACCTGCCTGAGCTGCATGGGCCACCAGGCCTACTAGTGCCTAAGTTGCACTAGTCAACTAGTCGAGCCCATCTAGCCTTTTTTTTTTTTCTTTTCTTTTTCTTTTTTTTTTTTTGAGTTTTGACTTTTTCTGAGCTTCTTGGTTCTTGGACTTCTCTTGTGATTGGATTAGGCTCCACCATTCAAACACTTAAGAACCCCCAATCCACCCCCAAGAACCTTCCTCTCTCCTTCCTCCGGACAAAACAAAAACAAAAGAACAAAAAAAAAAAAAATGGAGATAATAAATATCCAGGAAAAAAAAAATGATAGGTGCAGTGTGACTAGGGATATATGAGACATCAATCTTAGGAGAAAATACATTAATTCTTCCCCACTAGAGTTGTAGCTTAAATATAAGGCTAGACGGTCTCATTCAGATGACTGAGAGGATTAATTGCTCGCCATAGATTTTGCTCACTATGTGGCAACAACTTTATTTTCATGGACTATGATGCTATTAATTACTGCATACAGAAATGATCAAACTCTTAACATAAATCTCAAAGCTTGCCACGTTGTGCATGAGAAATGGTAGCAGAAATGAAAGTTTCCACTGCTCAGATAAACTAATTAAATGCACCAACAGACGTACTTCAAACATGGTCACGTTTCTTAGATATATTTGAGGTTCACATATTTTCTTCTATTTAGCATCACTTCTAATTTTTAATGATTTTATCCATTCGTTCGGTTGGACCAGTGACTTAAGTGTGTGCGCGCGCGTGCGTGAGAGAGAGAGAGAGACGGGAGGGGGGGGGTGGAATGGAAGAAGAGCCTGAAAGGCTTGACCTGTTTTAATTGAGCGAGCGGTAAAATAAGACTTGGTTTGTATCGCAAACAAAGAGCACAAGCTGCTCATGCACAACTCGCTCTTTTTATTTCATGGACTCCAGCGAGAAACCAAGAAAGAGCTCACTTACAAATTTATTCTTTAAGAACGTACACCATATATTCTCGAACTCATAGACCGGTGAACATATTATCAAACGGATTCTGTTAACAATAACTCATCGACAATTAGAAGCCAGGACATACATGGATATGGAGGCAAGATCTCCTTTCTTATTCCACCACCAAGTACTCCTTTCATTTAGAGGTGGGTGTCCTTCCAATCCCAGAAACAGTCCTGAGCCTCTCCTTGGTGCGTTTGATATATTCCTCCACTTTCTCATTAATATTCTTCTTTGGCTTTTCCGTTGCTGCCGCCGCTCCCTGGGGTGGTGCTGGCTGTGGCAGTGGTTGTGGAGTCGCCGCTGCCTTTGGCCCCAGCTTGTTGGGGACCTTCTGAACTGCCACTGATGTAGGTGGTGGTGGTGGAATCGTTGGCTTGGGTTCAGCCTTGGGTGCAATGGCCTCATATGGTTTCTTCTGATCAGGTGCAAGTGGTCCGGGTTTCACTGGAGCGGGAAGTGCTTTTTGAGGACTGGGTTCTTTCATGCCGGGTTGAGTTGGAGAAGGATTGGGTGCGGCTCCAGGTCCTTGATGGTGGAGATTGAGGTGGCTATGTGGTCGGTGAGCAGGGTTGAAGGCATTGAAGAGTTTCTGGCATATGCCTACATGGCTGGAAGTGGTTGATTCCTTCTTCTCCATCTGGTGGAGAAGAGAGAGAGGGGAGTGTTGGGTGGAGAGATTGGATTAGTTATGAAGATGTCTAGGTGAGGAGGGGGTTGGTATTTAACAAGGGATGGGGATAGTGAGGAGTGATGCTCCAATCTTGCATGGCTAGTGAGAACGCTGGATGAGAAATAGCATGGAAGTCGAGTGGGTGGGGATTGCTTTGTTGCTTTGCAAGATGCCAAAGGCCACTACTAAAGAGTGGTCTTTTACCTAATCGTTTCTTGCAGGATCTTATTCTTTCGCTGCTTTTCCGCATTGGAGAGTGCCCGTCGTTTTGTGGTTAAATCAATGAGGGATGTTTTTTTTGGAGGAAACTGGAACTTCAGAATGGTGGAAAACAGCTGTTATTCGGATTTGCATAATTGTGATTTCTAATCCGAATCTTTGTTTTTCACACTGATCAGTTAGAAGGTAAAAGAAATTAGATTGAAGGTGGGAATTATTCTCTCCCTTTTTCTGATGAATAGAGAGCGCACAGGTGGCGACTAGAGAGAGGAGATAACGAAGCAGGTGAATTCGAGCAACAGAAGCAAATCACACCACCATAGACAACTATAGCAGAGGAAGGTTGCACGACGACGCTATTAGCCTGCTGTTCAAAAGGTAGACCGTCTAGGTCCAGTCCACATGAATCCTCCAATGTGTCTATGGGAAGAGCTTCGTAGCACTTCAGTTTTTCAATAAACCACAAGGAAGATGTGGATTGATGTCATGGGTCAAAAACACGTTCCAAAGACCGAGATCTCACCCAAAAGATTTGCCACTCGACCCTATATAATACATGATCTATATAGAATTAAAATTCATGCTTGTAAGGATCTTAACATACTTCATTCAAATTCTAAAATTTTTGTCCGAATGAAAATTTAAATCCAATCATAAATATCATAATTAATCGATGATAAATATCCTTGTTAAACTAAGCGTTTAGATCCAATCAAATCCAATAACAAGTATCACTATCAATCCATTGTCAACCCTACAAAATGCTAGCTAAAAAATATTATTGAGGTTCCTTGTTTCTATGCATGCATCCAATTTCCACATAATATATAATCAATACATGACTAAAGATATACCAGAACGGATCCTCAAATATCTCTATGGATGATACTAACTCCATCATCTGGCAAAGGAGAATACTTGCCATTGGATTATGAAAAGATGTTATGTGATGATTGTTTTTAGCTGATGCAATTAAAAAGTATATGAAATAATTTAGATCATATTTGGATAATTGATCCCAAAATTCTATGCACGAGTCGAGCCAGTGCAACAGCTAAACTAGGCTAACTAGGCCTACATTTATAAATATCCAAAATACCTTTACTCCAAGCATCACAAAGAGAGGGAAAAAAACCTCAACTAATATTATAATATATATTAAATACATTACAATATACATTATAATATTATAATATATTATATTATATCATAATATAATATAATGAAATATGATATGATGTAATGTAATTTATATGATCTGTTTCCAAGCATTTTGGGCACTCTAAAATTTTCGTGAAACCAAAAACAATCGGGTTAAATTGTTGGAGAACAATGGAGTTTAAATAGTTTTTTTTTCAGTTTTAGAAAATCAGAGAACACTTCTTGCCAAACACTTTCCTATCTTTGCTTTCCACCCTCCATGAGTACTTTCTAAAAGGCTCAAATGATCAACCAAAGAAAAATATTTTGTGCACCGTACAGCCCACATGCACCATCTGGAATGATAGGCTCGTACGCAGGCCTAAAAATAAAAATAAAAATAAATATATATAAAAAAAAAAAAAAAAAAAAAAAAAAAAATCATACACCACGGTCCAACCCTGAGCATTAGCCCGCCACCGCGGACGATACATCCGTGTGTGCACCACCCGCGATGAGCGATTGGCTCATGTACGGAATCAAAAAAAAAAAAAAAAAATCTAAGCTTCATGCTCCAGCCGCATATGCGCTAATCATTGCAGACGGAAGTGCATAAAGAATTTCCCATATGTTTTTTTTGTAACGCGGGGCGCCATCGGATCTTAATGCTGAAGAATTAGTTGCCAACCGGTTCCCAGTCCAATTCACCAGTATGATAGCCCGTGGTTGGACCACAACTCACAAGTCACAAATGAGACCGTTTATCGCCATACGAATTTTCTTTATTTTTTAACATCGAAAAGGTTTGTTATCATTTGAATCAATGCGCACAAAAGAGTTGGAACCGCACGATTCCGTGACTGATGTCACAGACGTACGACTGGCAGAGTGCTCAGGAACAATAACGTAACTTATGGAAAAGGAACTTCTTACCCTATCCAAAATAGAAATAGGACCTTCTGAAAAATAGACCCTCACCACCAGAACAGACCATGAAATGCCGGAGAAATCCAAATTAATGGATTTCAACCGGCCCTCCAGAAATTTGCCATCCCAGAATGCTCTAAAAGCATGGGCTGCTTTATCAGTAACGAATGGCCGCCTGGTTAAGGCCACATATACGATACGATCTAAAGGCTGTAATTGACTTACATACGGATTGAAAGAAAAAGAAAAAAAAATTTCGCATGCTATACTCCATTTTCGTGCATGAGCCAATCACCACGGACGGGGGGCTGCACCGCCCGCATTGCACCAACGATTTCTCTACGATCTAAAAGGACACAGCCAATAGCACCAACTAAAATTATTTGGAGAGAAGAACAAGATTACCAAACCAGTAGGTAATTATATAATAAAATCCTAAACTGAACTTGGACGATAAAGCAACTAGCAAGAAACCAATGTCCGGTCATAGCAATAAAGCTTTTACCAAAAAAGGAGGCAAGAATCTAAAAACTAAATTACATAACCACACTGGTGCGCTTGTGAGGAGCTAACCAGATGGTAGAAGGAACAGATGCAGAAAAGTCTAATAACCACTGATGATTTGATCAAAATGCATAACTTCCCATGGAATCCAGATGCTTCAAGTCCTAGACCTTCGTACAGGAGACCGGCTGTAAACAAAAACACCACAATAGGTTGATCAGCAAACCATCAAAAGTAATCTGAATTCTAAAAACTACAATAGTCATCAAAAAGAAATTTCACTTAAACATGCATAATAAATAATACGTATAGACGTCTCAAATTGTGCCATCATTGTGAATCTAACTATTCAATATATTGGCATAAGTTCAAATCCATATAGCAAAATACAATTAAAAAGTTTTCGATTGACTTTTGCACTACTTCATGCATGCGGTGGTTGAACATCCAAAAGCCTAAAAGCACCCAGGTAATCAACACTCGAGAAGATAAAAACAAGTCTGTACAGGCACAGATAACAGCAAAAATATGCAACGTATTAACATAAGTTTTGCAGTCTTCACCTTGGATAACGACCATAATCAGGACTTCTGCTCCTATTATATGACGGTCCATCATATCGATCATACACAGGACTACGAGCACGACCATAGTCAGGACTTGGGCGCCCCCTGCGGTACACCGGACTAACAGAGCGACCATAAGGGCTGTCACGCCTTCCATAACCACCTCTTCTAGGGCTGTCCCGCCTGTCAACGAGCTCACCATCATCCCTAAAGGCATATTCAACTGATACCACACGATCCAATATCTTGCTGCAAAGTAGAAAAGAGAAAAAGATGACGCTAACTTTACCACAATCATGTACTCAGCTTTCATGCAATATACCATGGTAAAAAATACAGACAGAAAGTCATAGGCAGCAAAATGAAGAACAAAAAAAAATAAAAATAAAAATAAAAATAATCATAACATTACAAGCAAGAAAGCACATAGACATAAAATTATTAAACCTGATACACATCACTAACATTGCCATGACTTGTTTCAATGGCATGAAACGTGCATAACCAGCTTCACAGTCAATTTCATGATTGGTAGAAATATACCATGTAGCAATTGATACATTGGGAAACTAATCTAGGTACACAATCATCTAAATCTGAAAGTTTTCTTTGGTAGTTTTAGATGCAGAACTACCAAATATTCAACAGATAGTTACAAAGAAATGCAACAAATATGATACCCCTAAAACTAAATACCAGTTGACTAACAAGTGACCATGAGTAACACGATCAAGCCTCTGTCCCAACAAAGACATGCAGGTCAAAGTAAATGTAAGACGAGCACGCATGCACCACAATAGCATGCTTTTTTTCATTTTTAAACAGGAAAATAAACACCAAGAGTTTTCCAAACTGCTGGATTAACATTTTTAGCTTGAAAAATGTCAATGACGCAAAAGGAGAGTAAGGATGCTAACCTCATATTTGTACATTCGAGGGCCTTTGAGGCTTCCTCCAGGGTTTCAAACTGCACAAATGCAAAGTTCCTCCTAATCCGAACATTTAAAATCTTCCCATAAGGTTCAAAATGCCTTTCAATGTCCCTGACTCTTGTACGGATTGGATCAAAGTTGATAACAAAAAGTGTCTTAGTAGGCCTCATGTTTCCCATTGACCTAGAGCCATCACGATGTCGTGGACCACGTTCTCCTTGCTGGAAGAAAATACTCAGATAAGTGACCGTCAGATGACATAGCAAAGCTGTTGCCAAATCCAAGAGAAAATGCCCAAAGATAACATCATTGATTGAACCATACAAAGATATAACTAAGACAAATATAAGTTCAAAGAAAGGAAGATTTTCTTTCCAGAAAGAAAAATTACCCTCGACCACTCAACCGACAGCCTGCGCCTGCTATAGCCAAAAGGAATATTGTCTAGGCCTCGTATAGCATCATCAGCATCACGTTCATCTTCAAAGTAAACAAAAGCATACCCTGCAACAAACAAGTATTATCAGATGGAGAGCAGCATAAAAGTGATTTGCATCATTTCCATTGCCCATGTATCAGTATGATATCCAAATCAGGTTATATTTCCCATGAAAACAGAAATACTACACCTGCATATATCTGTAGGCCTGAACATTAGTATGTGAATAATGGAATCCATCTAAGGTAGGAACTAAATATGATGTCATATGAGTTAATTCCAAGGTAAGTAGTCACTGCCGAGCATGCTTCACCAGAAACAGTGCAGGCATTCGGCTGGCATGGCATGATGATATTGGTTGGCATGGCATGATGATATTGGTTGGCATGGCATGATGATAACGGTAGGCATGGCATGATGATAACGGGTCCTCAACAATCATGCTCGGGCAATGGCCACGTTGGACAATGCAGAGGTGAGAAACGGATGTTCGTGTGAAAGAAATGAAGAATGCCGGGAGTGAATGGAAGGAGCTGATGTGCTGGCAGGGAGGTTTCCTTCGACACGGAAGGTTTTTTGCATGGTAGTGCTGAGCCCAGAAAGAGCTCGATTTCCCTTAGTAGCTCCTGCGTCAAAGCAAACATTTAAATATAGATGTCCTTCAAACAAAAATTGCAGCACTGATCTTGTCCACTGTCTGAAATTGACACAGTGGATGCATATAACATTATGTCAACCATGTTGTGAATTACAAATCTGTTGTGGTGAAATAATCCAGTTTTGTCATTACACACTAAAGGAAATAGCACTAAAATTGCAGTGACTTGTAATGTACCTTGCTGTGTCTACAGAGAATAACAGAACAAGGAAAAAGTTACGTGTGCATATGCATAAAGGCAATGTGTGAACCACAAGGTGGCCAGCTGAATCCTTGGCCCCATATATGAATCAGCAGGACCATGTCAAGAGGGCTTTTATGACTCATAGTGCATCCATGCAGCCAAAGCCAATACATGCAAGTAAACCTAGCAGTCACCACTAAAAAAAGACTCGGCATAAAATTTAATCACAACAGAAACCTGCCACCACACAACAAGAGTAACAGCATAAATACGAATGGCTCTGAATGTTCAAGTCACGTAATCAACCAAGTTATGACTTGTCCACAAACTACATACAAAGGCTAACCAATTTGATATCATACATTGCTCATCATGACATACAAAAGACAGTGCATTCAGACATTTTTAATTGTTTCTCAGGATCTATTACATGCTCATCAAGTAAACACTTAATGGCTTTTCTCAATAATAGAACCAAAGATTTGCTTTGATCAGTGATCAGGAAGTATGATTGCTTCTTGCTCTACATCTGTTTCAAGATGTGCAGAATACAGATAATATGGAGGTCATCCACTTGGATGATCCACCATGCATTTTATCACAGGACACCATGAGATGAAATTATCCTTACATATGAGGATGGAAGAGACTAAAACATGCTACAACCACAAAAAAATTGATATGGACTGGATGGCAATGTTTGGAAAATCTTGTAGTGATGAAGGGTGCGCTCTTAGTAAGAAGGTTCTAACAAAATATGTTAAATAGGCTAACACTAAATGACAGAAGAGGGGTTCTGGTTTGCATTTTTATATTTGGGATTTTTTATTAGACACAATGATTTTAAAATTATTTCAAATTTTATCCATCAACTAAACTTACATAACAAAATACCAATAATCCAATAACTCACATTGCAAAACCACTATAATGGTCACATGGCCAAACAAAAAATCTAACTATTCCTAAACAAAAATATCTAGAGCAACTACATTACAACTTTAAAATAAATCATATAGTGCACATACTGCTTGTGTTCCGAGTCATCATCCAAATTTCCCCATAACATATCTTAATCATCCAATAACAATGCACCTCTTTTCTCTTTCAATAAAGAAGGTGCACTATTAAGGAGGAGGAGGAGAAGAAGAAACAATATCTGAACAAGAAGAATTAACCTAGAAAAATATGAAAAATGAATCGACTACTTGATCCCATAAACATGCATAAATAACAACAGTATATGACTTCTATGAAATTGCCTAGCCATTCTTTTCTTCTACAGGGTGGGGGGGAGGGGGGGTAGAGGAGGTTGTTGAGGTGAGAGAAACATTTAGATGTGGAAAAACAGAGTCACTAGTAAGCTATAGTTGCTCCAATAATGCAAGCGCAACTTGTCCTGTTACCATGTTAGGTCTTCTCTGTAAGTCTGTCAACACCATCAATGGTTCAGCTGAAACAATGAAGGCCCCATTGATCATCAACTAAAACAACAAAGAGTCCCAATGTTGTTAAAGTTTAATGAGTGCATAGGTATATATGCTGGAAAAGAGGTCAACTAATGAAAAAAAAAAAATCTTGAATAACTAAATATTGAATTATTTAATTTATTTGTAGCAGCAGAGAATTCAAAGGACAAAATTAACTAAATATTCAAGCAAACTTTCTTTAAAAGTTCTCCTTAAGTTGCTCAAAACACAATAGTTTCACCCAATCGTGACAGAAACAAAGAAGCAAAACAGGTCTCCATCCTAATGACCACACCAGCGTAAAAAGTATAACAGGAAGCAATGCCTTAAGAACATTAGTTCAAGTGGTCCACCAACAAGTGTGCTTTCATCTAAAATCAACAAATGTATCTAAGTCTACATTTAGCCATTAAGGAGATAAGATAAATTTGGCAAATCACAAATGCACTCTGATCACAACAAATCTACCAAAGAAATAAAAAACTTATGAAACAAAAAGAACATGCCAATGGAAAAGATAACAACCTGGACAAAAAAATTGTTTATATCTGCATTAACTTATATAGCTTGGTGCAAAATCATGCCTAAATAAGCATGTAGGTGATAATTAAAAGAAAATAGGAAAAAGATGGACAACTGATTGATGCAATTTTTTGTCCTCCACAACATTATCAAAGACAAATCAATTTTCGGATAGTCTTACAATGACTTGACATAACTGAAGTCATGCAACATTTTATATTCCTCAATAAATAACCCAACTTAGGCAGTGAAAGAAAATGTTTCACTAGAAAAATGTTCAGAACTCATCATTGCCGTAATCAAGAAAACTAATGAAATGCAAAGATGAATGGCCACACTTCATCATATAAACATGGCAATATACAGTGATTTGGGACTACTCACAGGAGCTAAATTTCAGGACTAGGAAAAGTTTTAAGATTCAAGAAAAGATCAGAGATTACAAAACTAGGGCAACAACAAAAGAACTTCTAAAACACTCGAATGTAAACAAAATTCAGAAAATTTCCAATATTATTTGGTGAAATACACGTGAAGATCAATATTCGTCACAAAAAGTGCCAGGAACATTAGAAGCATTCTCCTTTCACTGACTTAGTAGAAAATCAGGAAAAGTGTCTTGGCACAAGATGCAGGAAAAACAAAAGAATTATTTGTATGCCATCACATATTTCTATCACTAAACATATTAAAAATTCGATAGCAACAGCATTATACCACATAAAGCAAAGATTGCTGAGACTTGTAACCTCTAAACAGCTTTCATAGCTTGCTTTAAAAGAGTCAACAGACTAATTATACACAGATTCTCAAGATATAGTATTTATGGTTTCAGTTCACTATGAAATTATATTCCAATACTCAGAGAAAACAAAAAGACCTAAAAGTCAAGTATATTGACAACAAACATTCAATTACTTAACATTAACTAATAGCATGCGATGTAGAATATTTATTTTTAGAATGAAAATAAATTTAAAGAGATGATACCATGATGCCAAGCATTCTTCAGAAATGCCCCAGATATGAAGCCATGAAATTTCTAAATTGGCAAGTGGTAAACACTTTTTCGGCCACAAAGTAATTTGCAAGAAAGGACGCTGACAGCAATGATATATTTAACCCATTGGATGACTAGTTTTGCTTCTTCCTCATGGCAGCAACCCCTGCTCGTTCATGAGGTGCTGATTGACATGGATAAAAAGTGGAATTGCAGCACCTCTGTGTGTGTGTGTTTTCTTGGGGGGCTGGGTATTGAGAAAGGCGAGCAATCTGCATTTAAAGTCACAGAACTCATCATTTACCCTATCGTCCCAAAAACAAATTGATCTTCGATCTCGGATCAATGGACAAATTCCCTCATCCTTAAAGACATGCAAACAAAAAGTCTAACGCGTTAAACCAACAAAGTCACAGCGCTAGCGATTCAACATATGTCAAACCCAAAAGGAGGTCTTTTCGAGTCGTAACATCAGTTTGATCTTTCCAGTATTCTTTCATGTCAAAAACCCTCTCCTTCCAGAAGGGTCTCATAGAACAGAATCACAAGAAAGATGATGATATCCAGAAACAAACCGCCCAGATGGAGCAAACGATACAAAATTCTCCAGATAAGAACAAAGGGTCAGATAAAAATTAAAAGAGAACGGAGAAAACTACCAGATTTCATGTCGATGCGATCCACCCTTCCGTATCTGCCGAAGAGCCGCTCCAGCTCAGACTGGCGAGTATCGTAGTCGAAATTTCCACAAAAAACCGGCCTCATACTTCCAGGTCTGGCCAAACAAAACCACCCAAAACCTAAATCCGGAGGCGACAAAGATGTAGAGCAAGAAACAACGTGAAAAAAAGAAAAAAAAAAAAAAAGACCTATTTCAACACCGCAAGAAGTTAAAAACAATCGCAAAAAAAAACCTAATTCCACACAAGAATAACCCCGAGAACAGGAGGAATTTACCAAACCCTAACCCTAGAGGACGGGGAGCGGGGAAGACCGTACCCTTTTTTTCCCCGGAGCGAAGGAACTCCAAAGCAAGGCAATAAAAAGACCTTAGGTCGTACGGGGGTGAGGGTGCGTTTAAATTGGAAGGTGGGGATTGGGGGACCCTTTTTGACAGGAAATTATTGCATGCACCAGGTGCAAGTGAACCGGGGCAATTCCTGGAGCGTGTGGCGTGTTATACACCGTGGGATTTGATGCGGTCCAACTGCACCTGGTGCATGCAATATAGAGACGGTAGTTTGACGCGGCCACGTGGAAAATTTAGGACAGAGTGTAATTTTTTAAAAAATTATCGTTAAATTATTTAAATTTATTTAGTATGTAACCAATAAAATATTTTGATTTTAAAATTTAGAGAACAGGAGCATGTGCAATATTTATCATGCATAGAATTATGGGCATCCAACTTAACGATGGTAATGTTAGAGTTTTTTTTTAAAAATAAAATTTTAATTAGAAGAAAATTATAAAAATTATTATATAAAATAAAAAATTAAAAAATATAAATAATTATATGTAGTGTTTATTTTTATTTTATAAAAATAAAAAAAATGAATGAACATACGTGTCTTTCATATTCTATCATATCTTTCTCTATACGATATATAAGAATAAAATTATAATTTAATTTTGATGAAAAAAAACTTATCTTAAAACTATATTGAGATAATATTATGATATTTATTTTATTAAATTTATATTTTTTAGATTATAATATAAAAGATAGTCAATTGAGAAAGTTTTTTTTTTTTTTTTTTTTTGCATATTTCTAGCCACTTGAAGTAGACATATTTATATAGATAATAATAATCATGGATATAAAGGTAACTATGAAAGATTTTTTTTTTTTTTTTTTCCATATGGTTCTAGCCGGCACAACTACTGCAATGCACAATTACATAACTTGGTGTCATCAAGTCCAACCAGTGCACCATGGCCTTCCATCCTTCACTGGTTGCAACGAGTCCGAGGGTATGATCCCATCCAAACAACATCCTTCGTTGGATGGGCAACAAGAAATGCAGAACTTGCATGCGCTAAGATCAGGTTCAAATCTTGACCCATTAAATTACTAAGCAAAAGGTCATCCGTAGAAACATATTTTTTCGCTATTAGTTAACCATGGAAAAGGTGGCAGCAGAATCTAAAGCTCTATTTGGAGTGAATTCTAACTCAAGCTACATTTGAGAGAATGCTTTGAGGAATCATACCATGAAGATAGGAGCATCTTTAAGGAAACATACCGTGAAGATTGAATAAGTGGAATTTGAATCTTTTACTTCAAAAGTATCTTTAGTTGGAGGAAGTTGGGCTCCGAAATGAAAATAGGTGACTTCGAATCCGGTCATTTGAATGAAATGGGTTTAATTTTTGTTCTAATTATGGGAGAAATGAAAATATCTCAATCCTCAAAAGTCTAATCCTTAATCTTCACCATTAAAATTTCATTTTGATTCTGATTTTAACTCCTCCAAAAAAATTAAAATCTGTAGCCATTTCAATTTTCATTCTAATAAACTCCTGTTGAGAAGCCCCAAAAGCAAGAGAGAGTATCCAATTTTAATTTTCATGTAAAGAGGACTCGTGACCAGCAGAATATCCATCTCCTTTATTCGTGTCCTATATTTTCAAAATCAATAAGTCAGAAATCTCCATATATACCCTATTTATGTTGATCTATCTTTGTTTGCTACCACCATTCCTTTACTTTAGACAATAATTGGGCTGGACCACAACCTTCTTTGAGCTTGGTCCGAAATTCTTTTGGGCTTCAAATTGAGATTAGGCCTAAAAATTATTGGAAAATTCAAGTCCAACCCAATTTTGGCTAACCCAAATTACTTATTTGGGCCGTAAACTTGACTGGCCTTAATCTGATTAAAGATATGTGGCAATTAATTGTATAAATGAATAATTACACAAGAAATGCTGATATGTCTAAGAGGAAGAGATACTTCATGCATGGAATTAGCTCCTAAAGTACACATTAAATCCAAACAAATTGCATAAAAATAAGAATATTAAGTAGCAAGATTAAGGGGTGAAAAGTAGATAAATAAGAGTTTTTCGAGCTAGATTCAGATCTAAATTCAGGCTCGGAGCTGGCCCGAGTGGAGTAATGATATATCCGAGCTTAGTTTAAAAAATAAAAAAGTTCTATATTTAAGCCTAAATCTAGTTTGAAATCTTTTAGACCTAGCTCATAGTCTAATTGAAGTCGGCTGAGCTTGGGATTGGTCAGAGCCTATTTTCAGCCTACTCTACTACTGCTAGAGGTGGCAAAATATGATTCGATCCATCAAACCGATTTATGTTTAATCCATCATAAACATGTTTCATTTTAGACTAAATAGGTTCGAGTTGCAAATAGATCAACCCATTTAACCTATTTATTATTTGGGTCGGGTTCGAATTTCAGACATCTAACCTACTTAACTCATTTAATTCGTATAATTTTTTGGTTGGACCATATTAACTAATATATTATTAATTGAGCCATTTAAATAGATTGAGTAATGGGTTAATCAGTTGCTCCTATTCAGTATATTTTTTTTTCAGTTCCTCCGATCCCACAGTCCCACCTATCGCAATATCCAACCTTCACTCCATATTGCATGAGGTGCAATTGGACCATGTCAAATCCCATGGTGGATGACACACCATGCTATCCCTTGATTTCATTGATTCTTGATTGCACCATGCTATCCCTTGTATTTCATCAATACCCTAAGTTCCATCCTAGGGTTTTCTCTTCCCCTCCCCTTCCTTCTTTTTTGTGCTTCCAGAGATAATGCTAAGGCTGAGTTCAACTACAAAGGCTCGTAGAAAGCGAAAAAATTGGAGGTCTAGAGGCGAAGAAGGTAGTGGGGTGTCAATTAAAAATGCTTCCCAGCGCCACCACCTATGTCGCTATCAAGTTTCTTTTCTAAGTATGCTCCCTTCGCTTCCTTCTCGGCAATAGCGGCCTTTCCTATCCACCTATTCTATCGCTGTGCACATCAACTCCACCATTCACATTTGTTTCTCCTATTTCTACTCTATGGAACCGGCGCATCCACCTACAACCACCCCATTTATAAAGTCAAGGTCAGCAATAGACTCAACGTCATCCTCTGCAACATCTTCAATAGATTCATCACTTACGGAGATTTCGCAATGGCGAACAAGATTCAAAATCCCAACAAGATTGAGGTGGGGTAAAAGCTATGGATCCTGCTGGCATGTAGCTATAACCTAATGGCTGGCGCTGTTGGTAGCGGTCAGGAGCTCGGTGGAGTTCGAACAAATGAGAACAACAACGATCAAGGGCGGAGTTGAAGGTGGTCAAGAGCTCTAATCAAGCGAAGTCAGAGGCAACGAGAGCATGGTGAGGATAGAGAGGCAATTGGGCAAAGATGCAGCGAGAGCAAAGAGACGGTAGGTGAAGTAGGTTTATATTTTTTTTAAACAAACTATAAATTGATTAGATTCTACTTTTTTAACTAAGTTATAGGTGGATTGTAAATAGATCAGATTTAGGTTCAAAATTTTTTGATTCAACCCATATAGATCCGACCCCTCTATATCCGACCCGATCTAATCACCTTCTCAAGCAAGACAAATTAGTTTTGATTGGTTGATGAGAAAAAGAAGTGCATGGATGACAAAAAAAAAAAAAAAAAAAGAAGGCCTATCCGTTCATTTAAGATGGAAAATCTCTTTCCTCGGATTCACCGTTCCACCAGCAAGATATCCACAAGCAAGAAAACGTATGTCATCCTCCCTCTCGACAAAGACCACCAGAAAATAAAGGAACACCTTAAAACCTTTTAAAGAAAAAAAAAAACTTTCCTGCAAGCAAAAGCAGCAACAGATGATCAGCCAAATAATTTTTTAAAAAAGAAAATTCTAAAAAGCTAGCATGGACATAAAGAATGCATTTAATATATAAATTGGAACCATGAATTTGAATGTAGCACCAATTGATTGAAAACGGGTTGAATAACATCTGACCACATCTATTCTGGATGTGGGTTAGAAGATTTAGAATATGAGCACACAACTATATATATATATATATATATATATATATATATATATATATATATATATATATATGATATCTCATATTTTAATCATTATTTTTATAAAAAATAATTTTTTATTTAAATTAAAAAATTATGATATTTTTTAAAAAGTATTTATAAATATTAATAATTTCCATATATTACTATATCTACAATAATAATTTTAGAGCTTTCTAAAAATAGATGATTCATGATTATTTTTTTTATTTATGCTAAAGCTAAAGAGTAATGATAGTATTTTCTGTAAATAATTATTAATATTTTTATATAATATTTTGTATTTTAAAATTTTTAATTTAATATTTTAATGCAAATCCAATTGAATCATTGATTTGGACACTTAATCATGCAAGTTTAAAAATTATAAATTAAATCGTTAGTTATAAGCTCAATGCATACAATAGTAAATTATATTCCTATACTTTATAATTATATTAATATTAATTTTTATTATTAAACTCTGCTAAAAATTTGATTCATATAATAATATTCAACTTATATCCATTTTTAGAAAAAATATGAATGTAACTAGCACCCCACTTGCATTCATATTCATTCACAATAAATATAAATATGCTTCATATTCTTTCTGTGACCATATTCATTTAAAACTAATATAAATATTAATTTTTATATCTCCTTAATATTAAGATATATATTCATTAAAAAAAAATATAAATATGAATATGCTAGTATCAACACTAAATCGAAGGAGGCATGGCTTTTCCCAGGCCTACATATCTACGGTCCAAAAATAATCAGAAAGAAAGAACTCATCGCATTCACCTCCCATGATGATAAAACCCCCTTTGATAGGCAACTTCGTCGAAATTTTAGTTAAGCAATACAGCAAGATGGACTGTTTCATTTGATCACAATAGAACACCTATAATGATGTTTATGTATAATAAGAAACAATTGGCCAAACCAACTACAATGTGACCTCCAAAAAAATAGGTATCTATGAATTCGCAGATGGAAAGTGATCTTTAGGACTCTTCTTTCTTGTGTCAGTGCCACAGTTTACTACAAAAACCATACCGAGGCCTCTTGCATCTCACAATCTCTGAGAAGGAATCCAGCAGCTGCCCTGCCAAGCTGCTTGGCTCTTCGATTAGGGTACGGATAAATGTGATCACCACCCGACGCTCCTGCTCGGTGGACCTCAGGCTGTACCATGTCAGGAACTTCATACGGAATTCCTTCTCGATATGCCCTGAGCACTCCAGCCACCTCACAACTTTCACACAGTACTCGTAATTGTCATCCAACTGCCCTGACCCTCGCGAAAATCGCATCGGTGAACCATTGACCAAGGTGCTATCTCCATAACAAGTTTCCTCATGGACAACGGGTAGTCGTTTCCGCGATTCTGGCGGAGACTCCACGGCAGGTACTTCAACCGTGGCAGCACAAGTCTGGGAATCCCCACTTCCATCAGATCTTGCTAGTCCATTCTTATCTGAACTGCAACCATTCTCTTCATCAGGGGAGCTCTCTGTAGGGAGAGTTACCTCGGCATTGAGATCAGGCACTGAGGCCACATTCAGGTCAAGACGGCGGGAAACAGCCGGTGCCGCTTGGTCCTCTTCAGCAGTCTCCGGTTTTACTGCATCACTCCCACCACAGGATTCTTCTTCTACGTCGTCACTGTAAAATCCTTCATAGCAACCCTCTTCTTGTGCCCAAGCTAGCTGCAAAATCTTTCCCAGATTTCGGACCTTGAATCCAGAGGATCGGGTGGTTGGAGTCTTGGCCTCTCTCTTGGCACTGGATGAGCACCTTTCTGCTCCATTCTGCTCAGGGTGTTTGTGGATTATCTCCACACTCCTTGTAAAACACTTGGACTCGGAGTGGCCTAAGTCTCCATCCTCCGTGAACGAAATAATTCGGAATGCATACTCTGTGCAAGGTTGAAGGTTTGAAATTAGAATCCTTCTCTGAGCTCTTGAGAAAGTGACAGGCTCTTTCACGCATGGTTGCTCTCTGCTCTTCCAGTACCAGAGTTTATAACCCTTGACAGCATCAGATGAAGAGGTTTCTTTTAAAACTATAACAATAGATGATGATGTTATCTCTTCAAATTGAAACCTGCAGGCAGCAGGAAGTGAATCTGCAACAACAACAAAGATATGGTTCCCCTGTCAAATTTGAAGGCCATGGAATCGAGTGACAGTACAAGAATTATTTTAAGTTACTTTCGAGTAGCCTAACCTCTGCACTTTGGGTCTGAATGACTAGTCGACCTCAGCCACTCATCTGCCTTCTCAACCGCAAGAGAGCAAAATTTCTGCACGTCACCTGCAACCGACAACCTGCTTACAATGCCACGGGCCATTTTGGCTGAAACGCCATTCACTGGACCAACTTCAGTTTCCAGCTTTGCCTTGGCATTTTCAACAATTTCATGCAGTTCTTTGAAACGGGAAGTTCCATCCAATAGCCTGTAACTCAAGAATATGCGATAACAAAGAACGTCTACTCGGCGGGCATCTTTGGCTATCGCAAGTTGCTTCTTCCAGGATCTGTTAAGAAGAGTCAAAAGAAATTCCCACACCTCCGACGGTTAAGCATTAAACAAAAATATATATAGCTACTGCCCTATGGAAAAATCATTCTAAAAGAAAAATCAAGGACGCAACCACAAGCTATGCAAGATATGAATGAATTGGACAATTGCAACAAAACAGATGATCCAAAGATTGTACACTTTTATGGTTTTTAGTCATCAAGTAATTAACCAAACAAAATAGTGGAGCAGGAGTCCCTACAAACAACTAGAAGGAGGAGGAGTCCCTACAAACAACTAAAAGGTGACTGGCACAAATCATTGGCAATTATGGGTGCAAACCGATTATCAATTTATACCAATTCTTAACCCACCTCAGACAAGTGGAGCTGCCTATAAGTCCTCGAATAAAAACCTCAATCAGTTCTGGTCCAGTCCAGCGCAACCGGACATGAACTGTTGCAATCTACCATTGACAGTTCAAAAATAGCAAGTCAGACATCACATAGACCTTACCGATTCAGTTTTACCATATTTGAGTTATGGCACAGATCCCAGATCTAAAACCTAACTGGTTGCTTAAGTCACACCAAATCCACATCCAGCTTACCATTAGCACCCCTATTTTAATATTGGGCTTTGACAAACATATGGTCACTTGATGCATGTAGAAAAAAGCACTTTAAATTAGTTCTTGTCCAAATGAAGAGCAATAAAAGCTCTTTAAATTAGGTGAATGGAAGCATTTCCAGGGTAAGACACGAAAATAAATTGACTATCGAGCATATGCATGATAACCTTCCAAGCTAGACACAACTCAGTTACTCACCCTATTATCCCTGAAACCTTTCCACAAGAAGCACAGCAGTAACTCCCATCAAGCTGCATAAACTGTCCAAGATCAACAACACCGGCTTTTTGGTGTTGGAGTGCGCACTCAATATGGCAAGATAAACCACACCAATCCTGGTCACCATATTCAGATGTGCAGACCAGCCAAAGACTAGGGTCCTTGTTGTCATCAAAGAGGTGGCAAATGCAACATGAGCACCTTTTGCAGAATGTGTCTTCTGAGGACAGCACGGCCTTGCAAGCTGAATTCTTGCAAATCCACGTGGTAGCATATCTAAACTCTTCAGAACCTTCTGTAGAAGGAAGACGAACAGGATGCTCCCCCTTCCTCGATTGCTTTTTAGGAGCTTGGTTGTTGGCAAAAGTTGAATGATTCGAAGAGAGTTTCATCAACTCAAGGTTCTTGCATCCTCTAACTGCTGTAGCTTTGGAAGTCTCCTCTGTCGTTTTACATTTTGATGTGCCAGACCGCTTAGTCTCTTTATCAAAACTTGTACGAACCAGCTCCTTCTTGGGATAGGACTTCAGAAACTCCTGCAGGCTTTGCTGAGCCGTCACATTGTCATGCATGTGTCCATTTTCATCTGGAGTGCTTATAGCACTAGACGATGTATGTGAACTGAAAGCTGGAGAATCAACACAATTTCTTAGTCTCCACATCAAAAACACAGAGAATGGAGCACATGAAATAATTATGCAAAGTGAACAAGACTCGAGGGTTCCAAGAAGTTACATAACAAAAATGCAGGGTAAATCATGAATATAACAGGCAGCACAGTACAGGTACCATGATACTGCATGCAGTGATATTCTGGAAACTAGCATGGTTCAAACAAAAATATATATATATGTCACAACCACTCAAGTAATGCAGTGCCTGATGAGCTTCAAGAACGTAGGGGAACCGGAAGTAAAACAGGATAGTGTTGATGTATATGACAATGCAATAGAACGAAAAAAAAAATTATAATTAGAAAAACATAGCAGTAGGCTGTAAGGTGCTTGCATATGCTACTAGAAACAGAAAGAAGAACATCCTATGCACCAGAAAATCTTCCAAAACCCAGAAAGCACAAAGATCGCATACAAGCAAAAAATGCTTGCTTTGATGTTCTATGCTTTTTTGCCTTTAATTGGATAAGGTGAAGAATTAAGGTAGTCCACTGAAAGAGTAGTCCGTATACAATAATAGGACTTTATGTGAGACTAACTAAATTTGAAAATTAAAAAACTAAAAAATGTAACTTCTAGATGAAGCATCTTACCTATACCTTTATGGTGCACCTTGTCTTCTGAGTCCATTGCTTTCTAAACTTAAGAAAACAGTTCAAGTGCCTTCCCTGAAAACAGTGATAATCAGTATGAGCTCAAATTTACAAATTATTTTTCTTGACAAAATCTCAAAGAGCCCATGAAAGTATGGATCCAAAACCAACAACAGCAAAGACAATCCTCAATACAGAGCAAATACCGGGAAAAATCTCTTCTAACAACAAAAACATAAAACTGTGGAAGCACAAGCATTAGATACGTCCAAATGATATAGAATTGGAACAACTTTAGAATTGGAACAACTTTTATCTGATCTACCCAAGCATTTCATAGCAGCAGCCACCAAAGTCAGAATGAAGGGAGAAAAACATGAAAAGGGACTATTAACCGGAACAAATTCAGCTCAGCACAAGATGATTTGTTAAATCATGGCTATTGTGTATAACTTTTGTTGACAAGTAGTTTTTAAGGCATGCATCAGGTACCAAAATGTCCCTTTTGTGCTCCATATAGCCTCCAATGAGAAAAAGGTAAGGAGCACGAAAGAGCAATTATGCAACCAAGACAATATGAATGCATGCACGCATGCACAGTAGAATACATGTAGTTGCTACTTTAAGAGTCTGATAATACAGCATTAGTTTATTGAATAAGCTAGTTCTAGCTACATAAATTTGTTATGATAGGCATGCCGCAATTTCAACAGTTTAGAAACAGAAGGAATAATGTGAAGCTCTCAAGAGGCATTCATGCAAGGCTACAAAGTGTTTGAAACAGAGAAACACATGTTATTTATGAGTCTGTCAAGTTTGAGTAGAACAATGAAGTAAATGATGTGCCATAAAGTTTATGGCTACATGATAATTTACATAATACTACAAACAGCATATATGTCAATGATGCGTACAGAATGACTGTTTTTATTGGGCTAGACATTACAATATCTGTCCCTGATGATGAATAACTAATTTTAACCTTTTTTAGAGAAAACAATGCTACATGTAAAGAACATTTGTGCTGAAATGCAAAATAATTGGGATAGCCAAGCTAACTAAATCTGGGATTTCAATGAAGCTTTTAAAGGGCTTAACCAATTCCTACATTTGCTCACATTTTTACAATAACATTAAGGTAGTGTTTAGCAGTCAGTATAACCCTGGAATAAGGTGGAATAAGGCCTTTATTCCATGGCTATGCTGCCAAACAACAAAAAAAGTGGCCAAGGAATAGAGTTATACCATGCAGGGTACAATAGCCCAAATGGTAATAACCCTATTCCACCAAAATGATTGAATATAATTATACCGTGGAATAGGGAAAAATAGGCCTAGATGGTAATAACCCTATTCCACCAAAATGATCGAATATAGTTATACCATGGAATAGGGAAAAGTCATTCCCCGTAATTACCTTTTTGCCCTATTCACTCTTTAATCTACCCAAAAAGGGGAGTGCAATTTTGTCCTTGTTATAAAATTCAAATCTGACACAAAGTCATAAGCACTGTGTTCCCTTAATACATATCCCTTCACCAAAATCCCCCTCTTTCCTGGTATAAGCCCTATTCCTCCACGGTACAAGGTCCAAGCCACCAAATTCTATTCCATCATCTAAACATAGCCAAACTTCATAACTTATCTCCACCTCCATAGTTCATACAATCTCCACCATTGTACATCTACCTAATATTGTTTGCACTTCCATATGATGGCCAAGATGAAATGTCACATTTGACTTGAGAAAAAATGCTTTAGATCACTACCCATTCCCTATTTCCAATCCAATCATTTACAGGTCGGCGTGGCACTCCAAGAATGATCCAATCCAACCCAACACTCACCTATCCCTAGCATACTGTACTAATCTTCAATTGCTGCACGGGACGAAGGGAATGGATAGAACATTGATTGGTAACAATACTCTTCTATCTTTACTTTTATCATATGTAGTGCAGGTTTGGAGGCTATATCCAGCTGCCTCCTTAATGCACACCCCTTGATTGGATTATCTCGAAATTTCTGCACATTGACAAATAAAAGAGGTTTGCAACTAAAGAAAAAAGGGTGCCAACTATATTTGTCACAAGGGGAAAACTTTGTTCCAGTTGGCTGCTTAGAAGGTTACACAGAAGACACTCCTCATGGGGTATAATGATGCTGTATGTTAAAGTGATTCATTCATCTTCTATCAATTCTAAACAAATGTGTGACATTGATATCCCTCATTTTGTGCAGGCAAAGCAATTTGTGTTACAGAAAAGCTAACTGCAAGGTGAACTGGTTGGCACATTTAAATAAAGCACCTCAAACAGACCAAGACTGAAGTTTTATACAAAATATCGATTTACTCTAGTTTCAGAATTTGACACAGAAAATAAGTATAATGTAAATATAATTTTCAGTGGCCCATCACCACTTGATTGAACAAGAAAAAATTAAATCATTTCAGCCCTGTGAATTACAGAATGGATTTTGAGATTCAAATGAATCATCAGATCTCTTGTGGTGTATGGTTGTTCTAGTTTCAACTTTCAACTTTCAACTTCACAACAGACATAAATGCACCATAGGAGATACGGCATTAAAACCACCATCTTCTTCCACCCCACATGCACTGCAAGTAGTGAATTTAACAGTGGAAATAAAGGCAAACACTAAAGCTATCATACAAAGGCTGGTTGTCAGTTGGTCTTAAATGCACATATAGAGAAAAATGCAACAGGAATAATTTCTACAGTGGTACAAGATGGATACAGGGCATGCGGGTACAAGATGGATACAGGGCATGCAAAGATTTTTTATCTTAATTAATCATGCAAAGGTATAAAATTTACCTTAGCTGAGCAATCGAATTCCGTGAGTCAATGGGATGCAACTCATAGTCGCCTCCTGACTGATGCTGAGGCACGATCGCCAGCCTTTGCACCTACGCCGGCTCCCACCTCACATCCGCTTCACTCACTAAAAAAGCCTTGAGAGAGTTTCTCCAAACTCTCACGTGGTTACAGAAGCCGAGAGAGGATGAAAGAGATGGGGTATGAAAACAAGTCAATTCTACTACTCAAGAGGCTGGCCCCCTCTACCCATTTATAGAGACGAGAGGGGGGCCAAAAGGTATGTGCACCACCTTTTTAATCTTTTTCTCCTAGTCAGGATTCTAATTCTGATGATGTTTATAATTATCCTGCATGTGAAAAAAGTATGCTCTCAACTGAATAACTGAAAAAAAACAATATGAAATCAGTAAATAAGGATGGAGAATGAGATAAAAAGAAGATGCAAGATTCTCAAGTGCTTTGTATGGAAAACCTTGCTCTAAGGTCCAAAGATTTATAAATAATAGCCCTGGACTCATTTTTATTAAATACTGTGCTGTATGGTACACTCTTTAGGAGTACTTCTTAAGTTGCTCGAAACTCTACAGTTTCACCCAATATTGAAAGCAAGAAACAAACAAACAAAAAGAGACTCCATCCTAATACCTAAGCCAGCATTAAAAATACAACTGGAAGTGCTACAAATAATAATAAGATCATCTCACCCAAATAATCAACCAACAAGTTTGTTTTTATCCAAAATCAACAAATGTATCAAAGTCTATACCTGAGCCATTAAGGAGATAAGATGAATTTGACAAATAGCAAATATGTTCTGATTAAAAAGAATTCTACCAAAAGAAGAAACTTGAAAAACAAAAACGAGATGCACATGAAAAAGATAAGGACGTGGAAGCAAAACTTGTTCATCTCTGCATTATGAATATATGGTTTGGTGCAAAATCATGCCTAACTAAACATGTAGATACTCATTAGAAGGTAACAAGAAAAAGAAAGAGCAACTGAAATGTATAATTTCTTGGCCTTCACAACATTATCAAACAAAAATCAATTTTCAGGTAGTCTTACAACGACTTGACATAACTGAACACGTTCTAAATTTTTTTTTCTTCTGAATCAAGAAGCAACCCAAGTTAGGCAGAAAAAAAAAACATATGACTATAAAAATGTTCAGAACTCGTAATTGCAGTTATCAAGCAAACAAATGAACAGCCAAGTTGGATGGTCACATTTCATTGTATAACCATGGTAATATACATGAATTTGGGATGACTTGCAAGGGCTAAATTTCTTGACTAGAAAAGTTTTTAGATTCAAGAAAAGATCAGAGATGAGAAAATTATAAGCACAACAGAAAAAAAAAAAAATATTAAAACATTGGAATGTAAACAAAATTCAGAAAGTTTCCAAAATTGTTGGTGAAATACCAGTGAAGATTAAGAATCATCAGAAAAATTACCAGGAATATCACAGAATCATTCTCCTTTCACTGACTCTAGAAAATCAAGAAAAGTTTCTTGGTATAGAGTGCAGGAAAAACTAAAGAACTTTTTTTTTTTAATACTAGCAGATATTTCTATTACTATACAAATTAAAAATTCAATAGCTACAGGACACACCGCATAAAGCAAAGATTGTTGAAACTCATAACCTCTAAGCAGCTTGCATAACTTGCTTTTAATAGAGTCAACAGATGAAATCTACACATATTCTCAAGATATAGTAATTTTGTTTTCACTATAAAATTATACTCCAATACTCCGAGAAAACAAAAAGACTTAAAAATCAAGTATATTGCCAATAAACAATCAATCACTTAAACATTAGCTAGCTGCATGTGATGTAGAATATTTATTTTTTAAAAAACACAAAAAGAAATATAAAGAGATGATATCATGATGCCAAGCGTTCTTTGAAATGCCCCAGATATGACAAGCCATGAATTTTCTGAACTGGCAAGTGGTAAACACTTTTTGGACACAAAGTAATTTTTAACCCACAGGACGACCAGATTTTGCTTTTTTTCGAATGGAAATAACCCTTGTTCATGCACGAGGTGTTGATTGGCATGGGTAAAGAGTGGAATTATACAATCTATGCGTGTGTGTGCATGTTAGAGACGTGATAGATACCATAGAGAAATGGGTGCAATCTGCATTTAAAATTACAGAACCCCAAATCACAAACAAATTGAACTTTGATCTCGGATCAAGGGACAAAATCCCTCATGCATAAAGGCAATGCAAACAAAAAAGCTAACGCTTTAAATCAACAGAAGTCGCAGCGCTACGATTCAACATATGTCAAACCCAAAAAAGAGGTCTTTTTGATTCATAACCTCAGATTGATCTTTCCAGGATCCTTCCATGTCAAAAAAACCCTCCCTTTCCAAAAGAGTTTCATATAACTGGAGCGAGAGAGACGACGGCATAGAGAAATAAACCGCGCAGATTGACCCAAAGATGTAAAATTCTCTAGAGAAGAACAGAGGGGTGAAATAAAAACTAAAAGAAAGAGGATAAATCTACGAGATGAATTTCATGTCGATGCGATCTGCCCTTCCATCTCCGCCAAAGAGCCCCTCCAGCACCGACCGGCGACTATCGTAGTCGAATTTCCGCAGAACACCTGCCTCATCCTTCGGAGTCTAACCTAACAATACCACCAAAAGCCCTAAATCCAGAGGCGACAAATATGAGGAACAAGAAACAACGAAATGAAAAAAAACCTACATCGATACCAGATGCGGCGAAAAACAATTGCACGACAACCCAAGATCCACAAAGATTATCCTCGAGAAGAGACTCGGTGAAATTTATCAAACACTAACCCTAGGGGACGGGGGGCGGACGGAAAAATCGTACCTCTGATCCGGGGGAGCGAAGAAACCCTAGCGAGAGAAAAGAAAAAAAAAAGGCCTCCAATCGTACGACAGCGTTTAAATAGAAGAGGTGGGGGTAGCGACCCTAGCAAGTTAGGCTCGCTTAAACCGTAATGATTCTGTCTTACCAAATTTGTTAGGACACAAATCCAAGATCGAAAACCTAATTTCCTAGGTTATACCAAATCCAGATCCAACTCACAGTTAGCTCCATTATTTTAATGTTGGCTTTTGACAAACACATGGTCGCTTTGCCATGGGTGCACTGGTAAATGGGACTTCTGACCGTTGATAATGCTGGCAAGCCAACCTAGCTAATTGGATCTACCAGTAGGACGTTATTACCTGAGATAAATGAAGGGGTATTAAAAAAACCAGGGCTTTCTCCATTGGTGCGTTGGCCCCTGTTTTTTTTTTTTGAAAGATACGCCATGAAAAGACTTCAGCAAATGCTAGTCTTGTTGATGTGATGCGTGAGGTTTTAGTTCCGAACAAAAAGTATTTTAAGGGGTGTTGATGTGCAGCTGCTCCAAACTTGATTGCTGGAGTTTTCCGATCGCTTGGAATTCCGACGTTTCAGCCAAAGGCTTGTTCGCTTAACGCCTGGTTTTCATATTGTGGATAGATTTTTTTTTGGCCTTTATGTTGAGAGCTTGGGATCGCGTGTGAAGATTGATAAATTTTTGAAAAAAAAAAAAAGATTTGGAAACCAAGGGTAAAAACTTCAAAAAGACCACATTATGGCGATGAATAATAACTAATTCAATGCCACATCCATCCGCTGAGTCAAGTTTCAAAAACAAGTATACATTATCTATCAAAAAATATATATATAACCATGTATGTAAAATATAGTACAATATCTATTAGAGAGCTAAATTAGATTTTCGATAATTTCTCTCAAAAAAAAACTTACATCATCTTATTTTTTTTCTCCCGATTTTTATCCTTCTTTACTTGTGTCATATTACTTATTTATTGCTTATCTTATTCAGGTAAGAATACACTATTTTCATGTGCAAGATGAGAATAAACACCATCAAAATCAAAATTATTTGAAATGACTTTAAATTATAAAAGTCCTTTAATATTGGGTTTTTACCGTTTATTTTCTGACAAGATATAGTTTCATATTTGATTTTGTCAAACATAATATTTTTCCTCTTGTTTTCTCATGAATGATTTGAAAAAAAAAAATCATGAAAAAAGTCTTAAAAAATATTATGACCGTTTCTTTGAAATTCATGATGTGCCTTAAAGTCTATGACCAAATAATAATTTACAAAATTATGGATAACATATACATTGATAATGAATATAGATTAATTATTTTTTTATTGGACTAGACATTACAGTATCTACCCATGATGGTAAGTGATTGTTTTTATTCTTTTTTAAGATATATCTACATGTAACCATATTTATCCTCGAATGCGGGATAATTTGGGATAGCCAAGCTACCCAATGTTAGGGTTCGAGTGAGATTCCAAAAGGATTGGACCATTTCCTATCATTGTTCACATATATTATCTATTATATATATATAATAATAATAATAATAATAATACTCTATGGAGGAGTATCATGGAGTTGCCACCTCAATATCTCAGATAATTTTAGTTATATCATGTAGATTATTATTTTATTATTCATAATAATTTAAATATTATTTTTAAATAATAATAAAATAATATTTTAAAAAATTAAAAAATAATATTTTAAAATTAAAAATAAGAAAGAGATAGGAGATAAAAAATATTTTTAAAAAATATTATTTTAAAAAAATAAAATATTATAAGAATAATAATAATATTTTTTAAATATTAATTTATTATTATTTTAAAAAGATAGCATATTATTTTTTAAAATTTAAAAATAATAATATACTAATTTATTTTTTAAAAATAATATTTTTATTTTTTAAAAAAATAATATATTTTGATATTTAAATCGATTCATCGGATCAGATCTGATCAAATTTAATAAATTATCCACAAATAGAGCACGGTACTCCATCGATTTGAAAGCTAAATCTCTGTATTTAATAGCCTCCGAAAGTTTGAAGAAGATATGAGAAGAAGTAAATAGACGAAGGTGCGATCCGGATTGGCATTTACCGAGAGAAAAGAGAAGCCATGGTGGGGCGGCACGGACGGGCATGAAGAAGATATAAGAATAGGAAGAAAGAAGAAAATAATGATAAAATATTATTTTATAAAAAAAGAAGAAAAGAAGAAAAAATATATATATAAAAAGAGAGAGAGAGAGTTAATTTCTCTCTATAAAATAATAAAAATATATCATATATAATAAATAAATAAAATATTAAAAAAACTAAAAAATTATTATGAATATTTATTATTAAAAAATTTTAATAATTATGGATCATAATTATCTACTTCATGTAATGCACGGGTCTTCGACTAGTTTCTACTATAACGCCAACATGATAGCTTATCTCCAACTCCTTAATTCAATGCAGCTTCAACCACTATTTGCCTACCTAATACTATTTGAACTTCCATATGATATCATGTTTGGCATGAGAAAAATGTTTTAGATCGCTTTTGATATAGTAGTTTGTAAATGCCCATATGGCATTCCAAGAACAAGCCAACACAACATGATACTTTCCTTTCTCAAGCATATCAGACCAATCTCCAATTAGAGCACATGATCAAGAAAGTAGTGGGTAGAATGGTGATGAGTGATAATACTAATTAATCTTCACTTTATCATATGTGGTGCAAGTTCAGACTCTATATTCAATTACTTTAGTGGTGCAAAGCCCTCTCGATTGGATTATATTGGAATTCCTATATATTGACAGATAAAAGAGTTATATAAACCTAAAAGGAGAAGGGTGTCGTAAAGTGAAAATTTTGTTCCACTTGGTTGTTTAGGAGTTCGCAGAGAAGGCACTCCTCATGAGGCGTTCGAATATTGTATGCTGAAATAATTTTTTGTTCATCCTCGCACCAGTTCCAAATAAGATGAGCACATTTATCATATTCCTCATTTGCCATAAAGTAGTTTGTCTACGGAGAAGCAAACTGCAAGATGGCCAATTTAAATAGAGCAGGCTAAATAAACCAAAACTCAAGTTATATAAATTGGAGTTGCTCTAGTTTTTATATATATGTATAATATATCAAATATGGATGCTCTGTGGCGGAGTTATGGAAGGAATGGTATCATGGATAGGGAGTGCAGCTGCAACGAGTTTGACAGGCAAGCATGTTAGGGGGGCAAGAGAAGTTTGGGTTGCTGGGCAATGGAGAGAGACTTGCTGCAGGGGCGAGAGGTAGGAAGGGGGGTTTTTGTTCAAACCACCATCTAAACACGAAATTTACGATCTTGCCATCGACCCCCCTCTAATGATAAGAAGTATGTTATTGGAAAAAGGATAGAGCACTTTTCATATTTTGCCTATGTGCATTGGTGCCATCAGGGGACATGGTTCCCAAGTGCAACTACAGCATGCCGGGTATCACAAAGGGTAGGGCTAGTGAAACCCTGGAAAAGGGTTGTGGATGAACTTGCAACAGCCTAATGGGAATCCTATCATGGAAGAGAAAGATGGTGCAGTCATCCAGGGGGTGCATCATTTGTTTACAGGAATGGGGGTCAGCCTTTGACCCCTTGGGGGTGCATTAAGGCGTAGGTTCGGCAGGTGAGATTGTTACGATGTGGAAGTAAATGGTTCGGTGTTCCATGAGAGGAAATACTCCGTTAGCATTGAAATTAGTTTGCCAACGAGGAAAAGGCTGAGAAATGGCCACGAGACATTAAGAGTCAGATGGACGTCCTCCATGAACCGAAACAAATAAGATCCAAGTGACAAGGCAATGGATGCTCTTAGAGGATTTTAATATAATAAGATTTTAAAAGGAAAGTACTGGAAGGCATCAAGTCTATTTAACAAATTCATCGTCTTATTAAGTTATAACAAAGACGCTTCACTCAGTCTAACCATAGAGAAAAGCCGACCATGGCAAAGTTAGACCGGTGCCTGGTCTTAACCGAGTGGCTAGACCTATGCCATGATGCAACTTTGATACATCTAACCAAAACGACCTCAGATATTTGCCCGTTAAGGCTGGAGTGGAAGAGTCGGTACGTCTGCAAAAAGCCTTTTAGGTTTGAAGCCCTCCAGGTTTCGATGATATGATTCAATGGTGGTGGGGAGTAGCAGCACTCTCGACGTCTGATGCTATAGCCAACATCATGGGTAAGCTTGGGTTTTTGCGAGCTAAACTCAAAATATGGAATGGAAATATGGATGGGAACATAATAAAAATAAAAGGACTTGGTAAAGAATAGAATCGATGGGCTGGACATGTAGGAAGAGAGGAGAAACCTGAGCAAAGAAGAAAATGAGGAATGGATGCGGATGAAAGAGTCCCTAGATAAGCTACTTTAGTGGGAAGAAATGTTATAGAGACAACGATCAAGAGCCTAGTGGTTGCAGTGCAGGGATAAGATGAATACTAAATACTTCTTCCATTGTGCAAGCACCAGGACAAGGAAAAACACCATCAATATCTTAGAACGGAATGAAGAGATGGCTCCATTCTAGGATCATATAAAGGATATGCTACTGCTCAACTCTCTTTAGGAAAGGTGAACTAGCCGATTTAGAGGTTGACTGGAACATGCTATATCCGTACGAAGCAATCGATCTTCAAGAGCTAGATGGATCATTCATGGAGGAGGAAATCAAACAAGATATATGCTGGTTTTTTGAGGAGGTATACAAGTGTTCAATCGACCTATCAAGTATCAACCATGCATACATCTGTTTGATACCCAAAAAGCAAGAGAATATATATCAGTGAAAGACTACAGACTGATTTGTTTAGCAAATGGAATAATGAAGATCCTCACAAAGGTTCTCAGCAGAAGACCCTCGATAATTTAGACAATTTGATATCCCAAACATGGTCAGTTTTTATAAAGGGAAGGCAAATCAATGACAGCTTCCTATGTGCTTCAGAAATTATGTCTAATTGCAAAAAAACCAAAGATGGAGGCCATGTTTACAAGCTAGATTATGAAAAAGCATTTGAGAACATCACCTGGGATTTCGTTTTCTCAATGCTCAAAGCTAGTGGATTTGGGCCAGGATGGTGCAGTTGGATAAAACAAACTTTTCAAAATAGTAAAATGGCAATAAACACAAATGGAGAGATGACAAGCTGATTCATAATGCATAAAGGGCTAAAGCAAGGGGGATCCTTTGTCACCCCTTCTATTCATTTTATCGGTGGATATTTTGCCCAAGCTGATGGAGAAAGCTATATCAAGCAGTATAATCAAAGGTATTGGAGAGGAGGATACATTGGGCAAGATACCATATGCATTTAAAATATGCAGATAATGCTTTAGTCTTCTACAAAACAATTTCGGAATATGTGAGGAAATTTAAACTTTTGCTCTACTATTTTGAGATGATAATAGGATTAAAAATCAAATACGAGAAGACTTCGATAGCTAGAATCAGGCTTAAGGAGGAAGAGATGTGGTTCGCAAGGCTGATGGGTTGTAAGCAAACAAGCTTTCTAATTAGGTACCTTAGCCTTCCTTTCCATTACAAAATGACACGAGTATTAGATTGAAAATTTCTTATCGAAAAGGTTTAAAAAAATTAAGCTCCTGGAAAGGTAAAATGCTAAGTATAGGAGGCCATTTAATCCTAATCAATATGGTGTTAGAAGTTGTGCCAACCTACCGGATGTCATCAAAGATCATATGAGCGCAAGTTATCAAAAAAAAAAAAAGATTTAATAAGAAGATGCTTTCTATGGAGAGGTCACGATAGCTATATAGAAGGACATAGCTTAGTAAGATGAGAAAAAGTTTTCAGACCAAGGAAATAGGGAGGCCTTGGGGTTATAAACCTTTGAATGTTCAATAAGTGCCTAGTGTTGAAATGGTGGTGGAGATACTTCTCGAATAAGTAGAGGCTGTGGAGGAAAATCATATACAATACATATTATAGATCAAAGCCTCTTAGCATTTCTTCTATTTCCATATCCATTTGAGTCTCCTTGCCTTAACGAGATGTTTTGAAAAATCAAAAGTGGTTCTTTTAAAGTGCGAGGTTCACGTTTGGTAATGAGCAACAAGTTGCATTCTGGTATGATTACTAGCACGTTCATAGCCCGCTAAGTTCATCACTCTCTCTAGATTTTGTCTTAACTAATAAACCAGAAGAAGCGCTCATGCGCTCCAACAAAAACTTAGGACGAACGAGAAGAAGTCTACAATTCATGAGTGAAATCCAACTAAATAGAGAAGAGGATGAAGTAGATTGGTATTGGGGATATTAAATCCTATGATACCACTTGTTGAAGATCTAGTACCAGATTATTGCAGTAGAAAGAAAGAAGAAAAAATAAAATAAGAAAACAACCAAGTACGTGGATCAGCCTAAAGATCCGCCTTCACGGGATATACAAAGCTCCACTATGAAACAAAAAAATAAGTACAAAAAAAGGACACCCACTCTCAACTTACTATACATAAATCTCTCTCAACGGAAAGCTACCCTCATAAAAGTTCTCTCAGAATCCTCAAAAAGATCCACAGAAGCTACAACATGCTCTACCCTTATGACCTCAGCACTGGATGCTATGCACCTATTGCTTCTCTTACTCTCACAAGCTGCACGTATTCGATACTCTACCAAGCTCCTCTTGGTGGCTGCCTGAGCCTCCCTACGTGTCTCTCACGTCATACTCGCCACACCTTGCTTCACAGCATCTCAAGTCTTTAAACAAAATAAGAATCCTCTTCTTAGTAGTTCACAGAAATTATAACAGGACTCTTTCTCCTAAATGAGTTGAACATGATCTTGATAGAGTCTTGAAATATTTTTTAATTTTCAGATCATGACCACAGCCCTCCGTGGCTGCTGGATTCTGTGGTCCACGCACAACTTTCGTAGATCCTTTAGATTAATCGCAATCCAAATCCAAATAGAAAATTCCATCCTATTCTATTCGCCTTCATTGAGCGGCTTTATCAGTAGTCGAGCTAGCTCAATTGTGTCTCATCCGAGCACCTGCTTTTTGTCTATCTGAGAGGATCAGCTTGACTACAGTTCAAGCTGGCTCGATCTTAGCCCGAGCTGGCTAGACCCCATATCAGAGCCAGTCCGACTGCTTGCTAATATTTGATTCTTCTCTTACTATAGGTTAAATTCGAGATGTCAAATTCTAACAATCTCCACCTCGACTCAACATTTGGCCTTCATCTGACTTTGAGAGCTTCAGGATTTTCTTGCTCCTATGCCCTGGGCAATCGTCTGCTAATCATCGATGGGCAAATGTGGGAGTCGAGCCAAGCCGCTCGATCTCACCTCCGTCAATGGTTGTGATCCTTCCGACCTAAGACCTACTCGGGATAGCCTCCTGCAGTAATAAGTATTGAAAATTGAGTGTAGAGTTATGGGCATGCTTTTTAAAACTTTTTTGAATTTTATTTTAGCAAAAATAAAAAAATTAATCCAATATTAATTAAGGCATGTATTGATCTAATTAATAAAATTCTACTCAGGATCTAGACATGCTAATATATAATTAAAAATTTAAATATGATCGATCAGCAAATCATATTTGCTGATCGATTTGAGTTCAAAACTCGATACCTATGCATGGATAGTTGATCTATGCAATTTGAATCCATCGAAAGAAGATCTGATATCGTGCTGAAGCTACACATACATCCGACCTCTATGGTTGGTTCATACGGAGCTTCTAATTCTGACTAGCTCCACTAGAATGCTAGCTCCTCATCGGAGCTTTTGATGGCTAATCTCGATCGATCCAATCGATTGCCTTCTTTTTGATCTCCCAGATACTCCAGAAAATTAGATCATTTACATTGGAGGATGATGAGATAGTGGTAAAAATTTGATGGTGATCGAGCACACATAGTGCTCAATCTCTCCATCCGAACCCAAAGTCCCAAATCTAAGGTTTTGCATACACCAAAAATTCTGATTATCGAAAACTCTCTCATGTCTTCTCTCTTTGAAATTTTATCATGAAACTAATTTTCATGAAAAGGAGACTTTTCTCTCTACAGGAACCCCAGTTAGATCACATCTAAGTGGGTGTCCATGTGAAAAGAAAAAATAATTGGCATAAGAAAAGGAAGATCGCGCAAGAGACACTCACCCTCTCTCCCTAGACTTTTCCATGCATTGGACAAAACCCTTCTCTTTTTTTCTTCTCTTTTTTCCTTCTCTTTTTTTCTTCTCTCAGAAGTCCCTCACATAGCTTCTCACCTCCTCACCATGCATGCACAAAAAAATTCATTTTAATGTGCGTGATATAGAGGTGAAAACACGTGGAAAGGATAAGGTGCGTTGGTTGAACTTATTTCAACCAATTGCCTTAATTCAAACTCCAATTCCTTCCTATCCTTTTTCAATGCACAAACTAGGTATTTGATGCGCAGAAGGACTCTCCTTCTACATGCCCACTCTACAAAAAGGCCATGAAAAATTCATGTAACAATTCATGGGCGTGGAGATAAGTATGAGAGGGAGTTGGGTAGTTTTAATCAAACCAACCAACTCAAGTTGAATTCAAAATTCAACTTAAATCCAATCTGATCCAACACTTGGATCAGGTCAACGTGAGAAAGATGGAAGGAGCAAACTTCTTCTAGGCATGGAAAACTCTCATGCAAATTCTAAATTTGCATGAGAGAGGGCATGGTCTAAGTAGGGTGGTGCAGGGAGAAAGGTGTTTAAAATTCAAATGTAATTTGATCCATTCAAATTGGTTTTAACCAAACCAATTTAACCAGACTAAATTAGACTAGGTCAAACCTAATCAAATTAGGTTTAATCTAAATTAATTAAATTTTAATCAAATTAAAAATTAATTAGGTCTAGGTAATGATCAAATTAGGATCGAATCTTCTATAGCGATTATGTCATCACATAATCTAATCGCGTTAAACCTAATCGAATCAAATTCAATTAGATTTGATCAAATCCTCATCATTCAATAAAATTGAGATAATCAATAATAAAATTACTAATTAATCCTTCAATAAACATAGAGTCTCAATCGGATGGGAGTCTGGGCAATAGAGTCCCATCTATATGAAACTCTTGAAGAGTCCCAAACCAGTGAGATTCTTGAATCTAGTATCCTAAATGAATGAAACTCATGATCACAGAGTTTCAGACTAGTGAAACTCTTAATTAGAGAGTCCTAGATGAATAGGATTCAAAGTTCTAAACCATAAGGCTCTTAATCATAGAGTTTCAATCCAGTGGGACTCTTGACCATAAAGTCTCAGGTCATCAGGACTCTTGATCAGAGAGTTCCGAATAAGTAGAACTTAGAGTCCTAATCCAATAGGACTCTTAATCATAAAGTTTCAGTCCAATGAAACTCTTAACCATAGAGTTTTAGATCATCGAGACTCTTAAATCAGTCATCAGATTAGGTAGGAACTTCTATTGTATGTGACCCCATAGATTCGAATCCTAAGTCGGTAGCACAGGAACTAATTTTTTTTGCCAATTGATGTAACCATCTAGCAATGGTATCCATTGTCCGAATAGGTTGAATAATCATAATGCAACATCGACGAACCTATGGCATATGGTTACTATATAATTTATCTCCTCGACCTTAATGCTCAAAAAATGATCTAGGATTTAACTGTTAACCCAAGAAGATCATCCATAGTGTATTTCAAAATTCAGTATTCATCGAATGAACCATCTCGATCGAGATTTTGCTAAATTAAAATATAGTGATATACTTGCTCCGATACTTGGAGGGGTCAATTCCATTTTGACTCACACACCGACTTTACAAGTATTTGACTGCACCCAGTAGCCTTTCATTACTAAATTAAAAATTCAGATAGTCCTGTACTTAAGTATAATGAGTTGCTTGCAAGTCATCATGGTGATCTCAAGTCTATGGGATACTTATATTTATATCTTTATGAGTAACTCTTGATAGTAGAGAGCTCCACAATTGGATCATATTCAGTAAAATGTACCCCTACACTTTACTTACATGCCATACCAATAAAACATACTTCTTGGTTAAGAGGACAATCAACACATATGGCACACAACAATCAACACTCGATACGTTATGGTCTTAGGTAATAATATATCATTTGGTCGCAAACAAGTTTAAGGACTAAACGAAAAATCCTCCTTTGTTGAGTCTAAATAGTTTTAAGAACTTCATTATAGAAGAGTTCATTACAGAAAGATACACAAAAGTGATGAATTATCAGAATAAAAATTTTATTTAATTTATAATTTAAATATATTTTACAATCAGCTCAACCATCTATAGCCTAGATGATTGACTTTAGGATACATTTCTCAATAACTCTTACTTAGACTAGAGCCACTCAGAATAGTATCAAATATCCATCTTTCATTTGAGATTGTCAAAATCTTTGATTCCAAGAGCCTTAGTAAATGGGTCGATCACGTTCTTCTTTTCATCGATCTTCTGAAGGTCGACGTTACCTCACTTTACGATCTTTTGTACAAGATGATAATGATGTAAAATATGCTTGGTGCGCTGATATGCTTTTGGCTCCTTCGTTTGAGCTATGACCCCAGTATTATCACAGTATAGCAGAATCGGACTATCCAAGGAGGATGCCACTCCTAGCTCTTTGATGAACTTCTATAGCCATACTGCTTTCTTCACAGCATCGAATGCCACGATATCTCCACCTCGCACATAGAATCGACCATATTATGCTGCTTGAAACTCTTCCAGCAAATTGCTCCACTGTTCAAAATAAACACATAATCTGATATACTCATGCTATCATCATGACCTGATTGAAAACTATAATCACTATATCCTATAAGTTTCAAGCCAACATCTCCATAGATGAGCCATCGATTCTTAGTATTTCTCAAATACTTTATGATTGTCTTTATAATCTTCCAGTAGTTCTCTTCAGAATCAGACTAGTATCTACTCACTATCTCTAGTGAGTATGCCACGTCTGATTTTGTCCTTATCATGGCATACATAATAGAACCTACTATCGAAGTATATGGTATTCTACTCATACGCTTTCTCTCTTGAGTTGTCAGACAATTCCTCTTCGAGAGAGTAATTTCATGACTTATCGGGAGATAATCTTTCTTGAAATTTACCATGCTGAATCTTTTCAGCATGGTATCGATGTACATGGACTGAAATAATCCAAGCAATCTTTTAGATCTATTCCTATAGATCTTCATCCCTAGGATGTAGGAAGTTTCTCTCAAGTCTTTCATGAAAAATTGAGACGACAACCAAATCTTTACTCCCTATAATGCAGGGATGTCATTTTCAATTAAGAGAATATCATCCACATATAGTACAAAAAATACTACTATAAAACCATTACCCCATTTATACATGCGAGATTCCTCTCCATTCTTAATGAAGCCATATGTTCTGATCACTTTATTAAAATGCATATTCCAACTCCGAGATGCCTGCTTTAATTCATAGATGAATCTCTAAAGCTTGTACACCTTAGACCCGTCTGTGAATGTGAATCTCTTAGGCTGTATCATATACACCTTTTCGTCTAGCTTTCCATTTAGGAAAGTTGTCTTCATATCTATTTGCTAGATTTCATAGTTTAGGTATGCCATTATCGCAAACATAATTTGAATAGATTTAAGCATTACTACCAAAAAAATCATCTTATCATAGTCAATACCATAATGCTAATGATATCTCTTGACAACTAGATGGGCTTTATAGGATTCTACCTTCCTGTTTATATCCTTTTTTCTTTTATAAATCCACTTATACTCAATAAATTTTACCCCTTCAGGTGGATCAATCAGTGTCCATATATTATTGACCTTTATGGACTCCATTTCGGACTTCATGGCTTCCAGCTACTTATCAGAGTCTGATCTTTGCATGGCATCCATATAGATGATCGGATCCTCATCATTCTCATCGAGTTCGATAGGATCACCATCCTGGACAAAGAAACCATACTATCTATCTGATTGATATGGTACTCTATCGGATCTCTTCAAGGATGCCTCTTTAACGGGCTTTGGGTTTGATCTTACCAAATCCAGTTCTGTAGGTTCACTAGAATATGTTGGTTCTTTCACCTATCAAACTTCACTAAGTTCAACATTAGAGATAACTGTTTCTTCCCTAAGAAATTTTTTTTTCAAAAAGATTGCCCTATTGCTGACGAACATATTTTGCTCTTCAGCAAGGTAGAAGTAATAATCCCTAATTCTTTTGGGGTATCCTATAAATAAGCATTTATCAAATCTCGATCCCAGCTTTTCTGGCTATAAATATTTAATATAAGCCGGACATTCTCACTCTAAAGTGAGAGAGTGTCGATCTACGCCCAGTCCATATCTTATATGGAGTCTTTGCAATAGACTTGCTCAAAATATTATTCAAAATAAAATAAGCAGTCTCGAGTGCATACCCCTAGAACGAAATTGGCAGACTTGCAGACTCCATCATGGACCGAACCATATCTAACAGAGTTCGATTCCTCCTTTCAGATACAACATTATGCTGTAGTATTTCAGGAAGTGTCCATTGTAAGAAAATTCCATTCTCTTCTGGATATGTTAAAAACTCATTGAAAAGATATTCACCTCCTCGGTCTGACTGAAGAGTTTTAATACTCTTTTCAAATTATTTTTCTACCTCATTTTAATATCATTTGAATATTTCAAATGAATCATATTTACTCTTCATAAGATAGATGTATATACATTTTGATAAATCATCAGTAAATATAATAAAGTAGTAGAATCTACCTCTAGTACATGTGTTCATTGGTCCACATATATTAGTATATACTAGACCTAGAAGCTCAGTGGCTTGTTCATCTTTTTCAGTAAAAGATGATTTGGTCATCTTAGCAAGAAGGCAGACTCACAGATAGTTAATGATTCATAATCATCGATATCAAGGATATGCTCCTTAACTAACCTATTGATCCTATTCTTGTTTATATGACCTAGCCGACGGTATCAAAGATAGACATCAAAAATATGATCTAGTTTAGGATGTTTATTTGATGTGTACATTACACTTATAAAATGTGATAACACATAAATGCCATTTCTTAATTGTCCTAGCATTACTATAACATTATTCACAATGATATCATAATAATTTTTTTATTGATAAATAATAGCTATCCTATGCCAAAAATCCATCAGATATTATATTCATCATAAAAGATAAACAATAGTAAGAGTCACTTAAAATAATATTATTATTTTTAAAAATCAGCTCAAAAGTTTTCAATGTTAGGACTAAAATTTTACTTTTATCTCCAACAATAAGAAATCTATCATCATTCTCAAATTTTTTATCAATTTGAAGTCCATGCAATGAATTGCATTCGTGAATTAGACTCCCAGTATTTAATATCCGGTAGATGTATCACAAACGAAGAAATTATAAGGTGTTATCATATAACAGTTTTGATCAGTAACCACTTGCTGATTTTTTTTATTCAGATCAAAAGGACCATTTCTCTTTAAGTCTGCTTGATTAGGATCAATATTAGACTCCTCAATCTTAGGTTCTAAATGCTTGTCACTATCCAATAGTGAACGGAGCGGACTTACACTAGCCATTCTATTTATCTAAAAAAAAAATATGAAATCTTATTAGTACTTGAATTATTTAACTCTAAAAATTTGAACTTTAGTTTAAAGATTCTTCCACTATTTTTAATGAATTGATAGCCACTATCTTCAATTCGAGAAATTATACTAACTCCTTAGTGGATACTGAAATCCACATAGAGTATAGACGAGCCCGAGAAAAGCTCTGACCAACTTGTGTGCATCTACAGGTAGGCTCACAATCAATTATTTCTTCAAATAATTTTTAGTATTTAGATTTTGCCCCAAAATCTAATTCAGTAGGCTATGGTCTCCACTAAAAGATCTGATTAGATCTAACCATTAACATAATTAAGTTCGATGCATCAAACCAATAATAACCAAGTCCAAAAAAAGCTCTGGCCAATCTGATCATCATTAAGAGAGTGCAATCTAATCATCAAATGATGGACAGTAATTCTAATATCCAGATGAACATCAGGTATAAGGCACCTCCAATGTCCATCCAAAAAATTAGACTCATTATTATTCACCTTAATGGAAGGCTATGACTCGGTTATCGCCATAACTTAGTCATTTTAAGAATTTAATAATTTAAAAGATTTAGATTACATATGATTTAAGGATAGAAAGGATATGGACTAATTTTCTTTCACTGACTTCACCAAGTCAATTAAAGAGGACAAGGATCAAATTTGGATCCATGGGTACTTAATTCAGTCTTACTGATTAAAATCAGTCAAATCGATTCCTAATGACATGGGTCAGCTCGAATCATCAAGTTATGTAATCAAATCCTAATCAACCATGTTGGTCAGGTAAGTGAGATCAGTGGAAGGGATATGCCATTAATTCATCAAAGATCGAATCAGTGTAAGTAGCTCCCAATTAAAAATCACTAGTCTTGATTGTCAAACTTATCTTTGATGCCAATTGATTAATTAAGTTTAATCTGATCGACCCAATAATTTTGGGCTCAACCACGTAGCCATGAATCAAGTCTATCTTGATCTTTGTTAAAGATATGGACTCGTCCAACTACAACTATTAAAGTTGATTTTAGAGAGTTCTTGATCTAATCTAAGTCAACACTTGGTTAGATTTGATTCATTACTCTTATTAAATTCATTCTTCAACTAACCTTAGGTCTAACCCAATTAATGGACCTAATTCATCTAATCTTTTAACCCACAGTTTATGCATATGTCTTAGAATCTTTAATTCATAATTCTATATTCTATAAATAATACTTAATTCTTTTAATTAAGTTTTTGGACTGATGGATTGGGGTTCAGCATTTTAAAAATAATTTTAAAATTTTAAAAAAATTTTAATTTTCTGTTCACCAAATGAGTTGACTCATTTCAGAAATGGATCAACCCATTATATAAACAACAACCTATTACTATTTTCATAACAAAAAATAAACCATCATAAAATTAAAGCATGAATCACATATTAGATCTAATCTAACATAGTCATGTTTAATTTTTTTAATTTATTATTCTATTAATTAAAATAATTTTAATTTGATGGGAAGCATGTAGAGTTTCTAGCTCTACTTTCAAATTTTTTTAAAAAAATAATTATAGTAAAAATAAAAATTAATCTAACTAATTTTAAAAAGCTATGGATATAATCTATAAAATCTATAATATCAAGATCTAATATAAAATATATGTGTATGCAATTAAATCTGAAAATAAGAATAATGAATAGGAAAATATTTTTACTATACTATGTGTTCAGAACACGTTATCTTGCGTGGATAGATGATCTTCGTAATTAAGTCACCATCAATGTGAACATTAGGTAGATCTAACCATCATGATATAGTCACACACATGTCTAACCTCCATGGATGGTCTACACGAGGTTCTGATCTTAATCGGCTCCTCTCGAGTGCTAGTTCGATGAAGAATGCTCTTGACAGCTAGATTTGATCAAATAATTTTGATCTCCCTCCACCAAAACTTTGAAGCCTCTGAATCAGTAGGATGGGTAGAAGAGAGGATGAGAAAGTACTCAAAAAAATCTCATAAAAATCTGAAGCTCAGATCTTATGAAATCAGAATAGAAACCTTAGATCAAGATCTAGGACAGCACAGCACTCAAACCCTGGCACCTAGTTTTCTCTGACAATTTTTCTTCTCAAATTTTTTTTCTTATTTTTTTCAAGCTATGAAAGGGCTCACAAACTAGAGGAGAGGAGTCTCAAAAAAACTTGCACCTAAAAAAAATTTCAAAAATTTTATAGAGGGTGTATAAGTCAAGATGGCGTGTGGAAGAGTTGGGATGAAGTGGTTTGCTATTTGAATTCAAATCCCATTTGAATTCAATTTGCAAATAGATCAAGCCCATCCATTTAGGATGTGAGAAGGGAGGACACAAGCCTTCTTTTGCATGAAAAATAATTCATGAGAACCTCTTTCTCGTTGAGAAAAAAAATGGTGCAAAGAGGGTGAGGTGGCACATGGAAGACTAGGTCAAACTAGTCTCATAATTATTCATCTAATTGAACCAACATCATCTAAATTGGTTAGGTCCAATTAGACCAGATTAAATCCAACTTATTTAGGCTTAGTTAAATTCTAATAAAATTAAAAATTAAATAAAATTAACTCCTGATCAAATCAGCGATCATACTTTCTCGACGATTAGGTCATCTCATAACCTAATCAGGTCAAACTCAACTGAATCTAATTCAATTGGACTTGATCCAAAAATAATTACTCAATAAAATTAATTTAATTAGTGATCAAATTACTAATTAAATTTTTCATAAATATAGAGTCCAAATTCAGTGAGTATCCAGATAATAGAGTTCCATCAAAATAAAATTCTTGATCGAAAAGTCCCAAACCAGTAGAACTCTTGATCTCGATGTTCGAAATAAGTGAAACTCTTGATCACAGAGTCCAAACTCTCGATCATAGAGTTTCAGATAAGTAGGACTCAGAGTCTTAGAGCAGTAGAACTCTTGATCGAAGAGTCTCAATCTAGTGGAACTCTTGACCATAGAGTCCTAATCCACTAGGACTCCTGATCACAGAGTCCCAAACAATTAGGACTTAGAGTTCTAATGCAGTAAGACTCTTAATTGAAAAGTTCCATCTAGTGAAACTCTTCACCAACCATCAGATCAGGTAGAAATCTCTAGTGTATGTGATCCCACAGGTTTGAATCTAAGTCGGAAGCACAGAAACCATTTTTTGTACTAATCAAAATGACCATCTAGCAATGATATCCGACGTTCGGATAGATCGAATAGTCATAATCATAATATTTAGAATCTACGTGAATATGGTTACTGCATAATTCATCCTTTTGATCTCTGTGTATTAGAATGACTTAGAGTTAAACTGTTAATCCTAAAAGATACATCCAAATCGTGTCTCTGAGTAATTAGTCCTATGACCCCTCACTATGACTATCCTGGCCAAGGATTTGCTAAATTAAAATATAATTAAATACAACTCTTAAAATCAGAAGTGGTCAATCCCATCTTGATATACGCACCGACTCCTCAAGTGCTTAACCATGCTCAGAAATCTTCCATCACTGAATTAAAAATTCAGATAGTTTGGCACCAAAGCACAGTGAGTTGCTTGGAAGTCACCATGGTTATCTCAAGTCAAAGGGATACTTATACATATATTCTATTAGAGCAAATCTTGATAGTAGAAAAACTCTAGAGTTGGTCACGTTCAGTGCAGATGTATCCCTACATCTCACCTGCATGCCATACTAGTGTCTACACACTTCTTGATTAAGAGGATAACCAACCCATATGGCATACAACAACCTACACTCGATAAACATTATCATCTTTGGTAACAATGTATCATTTGATCGCAAACATGTTTAAAGACTAAACGATAAATCCTCCTTTGTCGATTATAAATAGTTCCAAGAACATCACCACAACACAGGAGTTCATTAGAAGATGTGAGATTTTATGATGATAAAATACCAAAATAAATTTTATTTATTAATAATTTATATATAAGTACAAGAAATAGCACAACCATCAATAGGCTGATGATTGACTTTGGAATACTATTCTCAACAATCATCTATTTGGACTAAAGTCAATCGGTGCAGTATTTAATACCCATCTTTGATTTGAAGTTGTTGAATTTTTTCACCGTAATAGCTTTAGTGAATGGATCGACTAGATTCTCCTTCTCGTCGATCTTTTAAAGATCGACGTCACCTCAATCCACGATCTTTCGAACAAGGTGGTAGCGGCGTAGAATATGTTTCGTCCACTGATGTGCCTTCGGTTTCTTCGTCTGAGCAATAGCTCCAGAGTTGTCATAGTAGAGCAGAACTGGACCATCAAGAAAGGATGCTACTCTAAACTCGATGATGAATTTTCTCAGCCACACCACTTCTTTAGCAGCATTTGATGCAGCGACATACTCCATCTCATAAACTGAGTCGACCATAGTGTGCTGTTTGAAACTCTTCTAGCATATAGCACCATCATTAAGGATAAATATATATCCCGATATATTTTTGCTGTCATCATGATCAGACTGAAAACTAGAGTCTATAAATCTAATAAGTCTCAGATCCGACTCACCATAAATAAGCCACTGGTTCTTAATATTTCTTAAATATTTCAAGATCATTTTAACAACCTTTTAGTGGTTCTTTCCTGGATCAAATTGGTATCTACTACTATCCCTAGTGAATATGCCACATCTGATTGCATACATGTCATAGCATACATAATAGAACCCACTACCAAAGCATATGAAATTCTACTCATACGCTATCTCTCTTGAGGTATTATTGGATAATTCCTCTTCAAGAGAAAAATTTCATGACTTATCGGTATATAGCCTTGCTTGAAATTCTTCATGCTGAACTTCTTCAGTATAGTATCAATATACGTGGATTGAGATAATCTGAGCAATCTTTTAGACCTATCTCTATAGATCTTCATCCCTAGGATGTAGGAAACTTCTTTCAGATCCTTCATTGAGAATTATGACGATAGTCAGATCTTTATTTCTTGTAATGCATGGATATCATTTTTGATTAAGAGAATGTCATTCACATATAATATCAGGAATACCACCACTGGACCATTAGCCCACTTATATATACAGGACTCTTCTCCGTTCTTAATAAAGTCATACGTCTTGATCGTCCTATCAAAATGTATGTTTCAACTCTGAGATGCCTACTTCAGTCCATAAATGGACATTTAAAGCTTGCACATCTTAGACTCATCAATGGATGTGAATCCATCATGTTGTATCATATACATCTCTTCGTCCAGCTCTCTATTCAAAAAAGCTATCTTCATATCTATCTATCAAATCTCATAGTCCAGATGAATACCTATTGCAAGCATGATCTAAATGAATTTGAGCATTACCACATGAAAAAATATCTCGTCATAGTCTATACCATAATGTTGATGATATCCCTTAATAATCGGATGGATTTTATAGATCTCCACCTTTCCGTCAGCATTTTTTTTTCTCTTAAAGATCCACTTACATCCTATAGATTTTATCCCTTTAGGTGGGTCGACCAATGTTTATACATCGTTGACCTTCATGGACTTCATTTCGAATTTCATGATCTCAAGCTATTTCTTAGAATTAGGTCTCTGCATTGCATCCATGTAAGTGATTGAATACTCATCGTTCTCATCGAATTCGATAGGATCACCATCTCGAACCAAGAAACTATAGTATTTATCTGATTGACGTGGTACTCTACTAGACCGCCTTAAGGGTATAGGTTCAATGGGCTTTAGATTTGATCTAATCAAACCTGATTCAGGCTTAGCTACTTGTGCCATTTTTTCATCTACCAAATTTTCTCAAGTTTGACCTTAAAGGCATTAGTCCCTTCACCTAGAAACTTCTTTTTCAAAAAGATCGCCTTAAGGCTGACAAACATCTTTTGCTCATCAGCTAGATAGAAGTAATACCTTTTGGTCTCTTTTGGATATCTTATAAAGTAACACTTGTCAGATCTAGGTCCAAGCTTATCTGTTACTAAATATTTGATATAGGTCGGACACCCCCAAATCCTAAGATGTGAGAGTACTGACTTACGTCCTGTCCATATCTCATATGGCATTTTGGAGATAAATTTACTTAAAATCCTATTTAGAAGGTAACAGACTAACTCGAGTGCATATCTCCATAAGAAGATAGGCAGACCAGCAAATTTGATCATGGATCGAATCATGTCCAATAGGATCTAATTCCTTTTTTTAGATACCATTATGCTATGGTATTCCAGGAGGAGTCCATTGGAAGAAAATTTTATTCTCTCCTAGATATGTCAAAAATTTGTTGGAAATATACTCACTCCCTCGATCAGATCGAAGAGTTTTAATACTTTTTCTAGTTTACTTTTCTATCTCGTTACGAAATAGTTTGAACATTTCAAACGGCTCCAACTTATGTTTCATTAAATAGATATACCCATACCTCGATAGATCATCTGTGAAGGTTATGAAGTAAAAATATCCACCTCTAGCACTTGAACTCATGGGTCCACATACATCAATATGTACTAGATCTAAGAGTTTACTAGCTCGCTCATCTTTTCTAGTAAAAGATGACTTGATCATTTTACCAAGAAAATAAGACTCATAGGTCGAAAGTGATTTACAATCATCAATTTTAAAAATTTCTTCGTGAGCCAACCTTTTTATTCTGTTCTTGTTAATATGACTTAGCCTATAGTGCCAAAAGTAGACTTTTAATACATCATCTAATTTAGAGCATTTACCAGAGGATTGGACCACATTAATAGTGTGAGGATTTATGGTGCTTCCAAGCCTTGAGAGGCCACGAGAGGAGTCAGGGTGTTGGCTCTGAGAATTTCAGAGGCTTGGTTGCTGCTTCGAAGATATGAGATTCAAGATGAAGCAAGAAATGAAAGTCAGAGAATCAAGATTGTAGAAAAAAGATTTTCTATAGGTTAGCCGGCTTAGTTCAAAATTGAATCGGTTAAGTCTCATTGCACAAGCAAAATAGAGAGCTGCGCATTCAGAACTACTGGCATGGCACAGAACTGGACTGGCTCAGTTTCAGACTGAGTCGATCCAGTGAAACATAGCCGACTTAGCGCTGAGACTGAGCTGGCTCAGTGCGTAGGCAGAGTTACATGAGGATCTGGGTTGATCCTAGAGATTTTAAGGCCTGATTGAGAGATCTTAAGGGGACTAACTCATGTATGGATCGGATCTAAATTCAGAGGATGAGAGCATGGAAGACATGGGTGTACATGGACTCGGTAAGTGCTTTTATGTATTGGATTAGTCGCAAAATTTTTTGGTCGAGCCTAATGGCTATGTATAAATACATTGATTGTATTAGAATTTCATTATGCTGTAGAATATAGACCTTTTCACCCTCAATTCTCTTTTCTTCTCTTCTCTCTAGTATAGTTGCCATAGGTTCTTGAAGAAGTCCTAGAGAGAGGAGGTGCCTTCCTCAAGCCTAAGGAGGGAGGTGCCCCAGCATAGATCTAGGTGTTGGATCTATGATTTGCTGCTCATAGAGAATGTCATAGATTTCTTCAGGTCCATGCTAAAGATCAGAAACTTTCGCAACATAGTATCGAAGCTTATGATGTCAAGGATGATTGGCGTTCGAGTGATATCACGGATCTATAATTTGGTATGAGAGCTAGGTGATGCTTGGAATGTTATGAATGACAATAAATAGGCTATGATAGTAAATAAATATCATTATTTAATTATCCAACATAAATCGTAACATCATTCAAAATGATATCATAAATTTTTTTATTGAAAATTGATAATTGTTCTTGGCCAAAAGGCCTACAAAAATAACATTCAATAAAAAATTTGGACAGAAGTGACATTCACTAAGAATAACTTTATAAGAATTGATTATAAGGTTCATGGTTCCTAAACTAGAACTGAAACTTATCTTCTATCTCCAATATTTAGAAACCTCTCGCCTTCATCAAATCTTCTACCACCACTACAGAATAGGACTATGGTAGTGGTTTGTAATCATTGCCGTAGTCTAAAAAATCGCTGCCATAGTCTATGGCAGCGATTCTCTAACCGCTACCACTGCCATCATCGTTGTAGGCCTATAGCAGCGGTTATTGCAACGTTATAAGAATCTCTACCATACAGGGCCTATGGCAGTGGTTTTCGAATCGTTACCATAGACCTGAGCTATGGCAGTGATTTTCGAACCGCTAGCATAAGTCTAATGCAGTGGTTGGCACATGACTTATGGCCTTGCTTGGCACGTCTATGACAGTGATTTTAAAACTGCTGTCGTAGTTTTTGAATAATAAAAAAATATATAAAATTTTTAATTTTTATATATTTTACCTGATAAATATAAAGATATATATAACATAACAAAAAATATAAGTAAATATTATAAATATAAGAATATTTTTGAAATGCTCTAATTTTATTATTGAATAAAATTTATTATAATATTTTTAAAAAAAAAATACATCAGAAGTTTTCTAAATCTACATCATCATCGTCATCACTGGAAGATGGAGCACAAGCTGGAGGAGCTAGAGCTGGAGGGGCTGGAGTTATAGGAGCTGGAGCTAAAACATCGACCAACAAGTCCTCAAGACCCATGAAGTCTGCTCCAAAATGCGAGTTGAGCCTCGTCAGCATGACGCTCGAGATATTCTTCAAATGAGATGTGCATTCCTCAGCATGAGCAGCCCATGCCATAGCCTGATTTGCCCATGCTAACACCTCCTCAAGCTACTTCCAACTGACGAAATAGAAAGCATGTGAAGAGACGCTTACCTCAGACCAATAGCTCATCGACATATGTCTTGACCTACATTGGATCCTTCCAGAGTGCTCAAATCCTAAGATCTGAGATAGATAGTCATGGGGGCCAGAGGTGTCCAGGCCCTCGCTCACGAGCGCATCTAACTACTCCTGCAATTATAAATTTAAATAAAATTTTATAAGAAATGCTATAATATCGATCATATATACTAATATATTTATTACGTACAAAAATTCTTTCTATCGCGGCGTTCATCGACCTACCTTTCTTGTCCATACGGTTGGATTGGAAGATCTCACTATAGTTGAGCATCACCTCCTCTCTCGTCAGCTATAATAATAGATCAATTTATTAAAAATATATAAAAATACATTAATTTAATTTATAAATAAAAATTTAAAATTTATTATCTTTCTATGCATATGACTAGCCATAAACTCATGGCCTAGAGTATGCGTGTACTCCTGGGCTGCCCAGATCTTTCGATTCTGATGGAAGATAGCCTAATAAATATTCAAATAAACAATAAGCATTCAAATAATATTTAAATATAATTTTGAGCATATTACAAAATTCAAAAATTAAAAATTTTATCTCAAACTCCTAGCTCCTTCAATGTCTAACCATCTCCTTCCATTGACTCGAGGGATAGTCCTATATCTAAGAAACAAGCTCCTTCAGAGTGTCTCATCGATGCTCGAGCCATTCTCTATGAAGCTTGACCTTATAGTCTCTATACAACTCTTCAATCTTCTTCAGTCGGACATCTCGAGTCCTTTCATGATCTAAAAAGTCATACATCCTCTGTACAAAAGTTATCAAAAGTCAATTATCAAATTATTCTAATCAAAATGTAAACATATCAAATGCATAAATATAATTAAGATACGCTTACCCATATCTTCTTCATATTCGATCCCTGACACCAGCATCCATCAATTGCCAATCTATAGTCAATACCGAAATAATATCGGATCGTCTCATAAGCACTCTAAAAAAAAATGCATCTCTCGCGCGATCTTCTCCACTGGCATTCCATCCGTATCATACTACACCATCATTTGATGTTGGTGGTTCCACACATGCGGCATGCATGTGGGACCGTAAAATATTCTACTAGATGATGTACCTATAATAAAAATATATTATATAAATATATAAGTATATAAATATTATATAAAAAAATAAATAATATAATAAAATATACACTCAGATGTTGGTGTCGTAGCATGTGTCGAAGATGTGGTTGATGGTGGAGGCTCAGATGTCGATGGAGTAGATGCCGATAGTGGAGTAGATGCTGACAGTGGAGTAGATGCCGGTGATAGAGTAAATGTCAATGATCCATGGGCAGTCGATGCGGAGGTGGATGGAGTATGCTCTGACTGCGACTCAGATGCGGAGCTCTGCATAGTCCGTCGAGAGGCGAAGGTGAAAGCTAGATGACGTTTCGGTGCCATCGTGATCTACAACGTTAATGAACATTAACCAATATAACATGTTGAACAATAATATTAGTATAGCATCAATAAATAGACTCTAATATTTATACCAGAATATTAAGGTCATCGCCTAGTGACATCTACAATATGGATATTATCATCGCTCCTGATAAATATATCTGGGACCTCGATAATACCAGATAAGTTTTGTCTTAGTGAAGCACTTTGCATGCATGGTCCAATATCGTCATTAACTTTTGTAACATCAAAAATATGCCTAGGCACCATCCTTACAACAACATCCGATTGAGGCTCCAAGAAATCACTAACGTAGAAGACTTGACTAGCTTGGGAGGCAAGTATATACGGTTCTTCAGTGTAGAGATGGCATTGCATGTTAACGAGAGTAAAATCATATTCATCAGTCTTCATCCCTGACTATGATAAGATATCAAATCAATCACACGTCATCAATTCAATTCTTTCTTTAGAATAATAGTCCAAGATGACTATCTTCTCCACCATGTCATAATAGTTTAAATCCTCCGTACGAGGCTGTGAATCCCTCGAGCTAGCATAACACCTAGTGGTGGTACTCATCATCATGCCACTATTTTATGTTATCATGTTTACGAATCTACTATGAATATTAAATCTGTAGCCATTAATGATGAGCTATTTATACTCATGTACGGTACGATTAGGATCCATTGAAAGAGCACACACTTCGGGGCTTACATCATCGAGTGGTAATCTTCAGACTTAATAAAGGAGATGATACCTAATTAGTAAACATGTTTAAGTAAGTTGCATAAGGCAAAAATATATAATCGCTTACATGATCTTTGAACCATTCAGAAAATTTTTATTGTGCATTTTTTTTTCTTCTGTATACTTAGAGCTCCATATTTTACTCTTATGATCTTCTTGTATTTACTGCATTCACAAAGAATAAATTTAGGTATAATTAAATATTTATTTTTAAATATTATAAAATAAATAAGATTGAGTGACTCATCTTATGTATGGTTTAATGACATCACAGTTGAAGAGCATGTAGCGGTACGCCTTATCCCTTTCCTCAATGCTTAAATCAGTGAGATGTTATGAAGTGAAAAGTCCACTTGACTATGGAATGGACTCAAATGCAGGCTCAATTAGCTCATATTGATCATCCTAATTTCTTATTGGTTACGATGTATCTCGAGCTTGTTTAAGTATATGATACAAAAATCCATACACTCTTGATCTAAATAATCTTCTACTATGGATTTCTCTAGGTGATTCATATTTCTTACATAAGATTTCAGAGTTTGAATATTCCTCTCAGTAAGATACATCCATCAGTAGAACACTGGGCCTTTAAGTGCAACTTTTTTTGCAAGGTGCATGGTGAGATGCATCATAACCATAAAAAATGATGGTAGAAATATCTTCTTCAGATCACATAATATAGTCACCGTCCTTGCTTTAATTTTTTTCACATCTTTCTTAAGCAATCTTTTTGCACAAATATTACTTTAAAATTTGCACAGATGAATAACAGTCATTCTAATATTTTTTGGCAATACACAGTGAATAGATATTGGGATTAATTTCTATATCAGTACATGATAATTATGAGTCTTCAATCTCTCAAGTTTGACATCTTTACTATTCATATGCTTTGATATGTTGCTTGAGTATCTATCTAGGATCTTTATGTTCTTCAACTCACGAAGAAATATGGATCGTTCGGAGGCATTCATAATATAGCATGCATGAGAGAGCCTCTACTGTTCTCCTCCTACTGGCTTTGAATGGAGTGATCTTCTAATATCCAATTCTTTCAAGTTAAATTGAGAATTCAAGTCATCCTTGATCTTATCTTTAATATTCAAGATTGTTGCCAATAGGAGCTCGCATACATTCTTTTCAATATGCATTATATATAAGTAGTGGCATAATAAGTTTGTCTCCCAATATGGCAAGTCAAAGAAGATGCCCTTTTTTCTTCAATTAAAGTGTGTGTCATCTTTCTTTGATCGACGCTTCCTCTTCTTACCATCAATCAGATCATCTTTTTTAAATTTAATATTGAGACCATCCAACTCTCTCAGTATATCACTCCCAGATATTCGACTAGACACCTCACCTTCTTCAATAGTATCATCGAAGGAGCGTGCATCCCTTTTGTATGAATGATTTCAATGGAAGAAACGTCGATGCCCTATATAGCTAAAGCTCCTTCGATGTGTCAACCTTCTAGATCGAATATTTTTTTCATAAATCGGGTATGCTCACCTTTGGTGCTCTAATCCAATATTAGGGCATAGGTTGGAAAGTCATTTATTGTCCATAAAAGTGCTATGTGCATGAAGAATGACTCATTCAGCAAAGCATCAAAAGTTGGAATACCTTAAATATTTCATAACTATTTTAGCTCAGCAATAAGAGGTCATAAATAAACATCAATGCCATTACCTACTTCCATCGGTCCAGAAATGAGCACTGTCATGAAAGCAAAATTTTTTTTCATACATATCCATGATGGGATATTGTAAACATGAATAAATATCGATCAATACTATGGGCAGTATTCATATGCTTGAACATATTAAAATCATCGCACGATAAGCTTAACCTTACATTACGTATCTCATGCGAAGTCAAGATATAATTCATTAAACTTCTATCATGCCTCTCCATCGGTTGGATGCCTCACACCAAGTAAAGATGTGACATTCCCCTCCTAATAGAACATGCAATCATTGGGACATGTATGTATCTTGGTATAAGTAAAGTCCAACTATTCAATAATCTTCGATGCCTCATAATTATTCTTTAGAATTTATGCATCGTCCGAAAGAATGTCCCCCAAAAGCTTTAGTAAGCAGTTCACTCCATTATTACTGAACCTATTAGAGCATTTTGCATGATACAACTGGATTAAGAACTTCAGCTTCGCCATCTTTTTATATCCGGGATACAATGAAATATTAGCATCCTCCATCAACTTACGGATCTTCTCTACATCCTCACTGTTTGTCATTCCATCAATCATAGGATCAAGCATGGATGTAGATGCACCATCATTATGGCCAATAAATGAAAAAATATCATAAATTATTTATTCCACTCCTCCATCATGTTGATCGTCTTCTTGTGGCCTGCCCTTACCATGTTGGTCCCAACAAATTTCATAATCGACTTTAAAGCCATAAATAGTGAGATGATCATTTACATCTTGATGAGGTAACCATGGTCCATCCATATACTTTTTATAAGAATATTGGATCAGTCCATGGTTCTCAAATTATTCTATAGCAAAATCAAAAAAATTTTGAAGTCCAGCCTCATATTCTAGCGAGAGCCTACTAAACTTCATCTATCCCTTATCTATTTTAAAAATGATGATACTGCAAATAAATCATGTATGAAACTTAAATTATATACTAATGCATTATAAACAAATATGCATTATAAATAAAAAATATATCATAAACAAGGATTGAAATAAATATCATGTGTGGAACTCATATTAAATATTATTTTTAGATATGCAATAAATGCATCCTATCATCAATTAATAGATAAAGATAGGTTCTATCCCATTCAAAAATTACATCAATTCTATAGGTTCATTACAGTAATCAAATAATATACAATAGAAATCGAATAAAATTTCGACAGCATTTCTCCTTAGTTCTCTAGTGTAGGAAGAACAAAAAGAAAATACTATCCAAAATTTCTTTCAAAATTCTTAACATACCATTTGATTACTATAATTATCTATAAAATTATTTATAATTTTTAAACTATCTAAATTAGATAATCAATTGATCATTGTACATAATTCTCTCATCTATATAATTATATATAAATATACGGATGTTGGAGATTATATACACTAATCAATTGACAGGTCTATCGTTATGCAATGCAATAAACAAAAGCAATAAGATATAAACATCCAAAAAATATTATATAATAAATTCTATAACATAAATTATATCCATAAATAATTAAGGATAAGCAATAAATAATTTTACTATCTATTAGCGATCGAGGATTCTTTTAGCGATCGATATGGCCTATGACTGCGGGCATGGCCCAAAACCTATCGGTGGAGGTGAGGATTCTCTTAGCGGCCGACATAGCTCATAACCATTAATACGGTCCAAAATCTATTGATAATAATTTTTTTATCGATCGACATGGCCTACGATCAAGGGCATGGCTCAGAATCCATCGATGGCGATGAGGATTTTTTTAGCGATCAGCATAGTTCACGATCGTTGACACGATCCAAAATCCATCGATAATGATTTTCTTATCAACCGACATGGTCCAAGGACTGTCCACGACCATCAATATGGCACGGCCCAGAATTCACAACATGCAGATAATTATAATATTTATAATAAATATTTATAATATTTATTATAAATATTCTAAAAATTATTATAAATATTATAAGTGATTAATAAATAATACTATAAAGTTAAAAAAATTATACCTATGGCTATAGAGAGGGGGTCGCACTAAAAGCTTTGAGGATCGCCAACGACGGCGCTATAGAAAGATGACAGCGCTAGAGATAACCTATAAAATAAAAGCAAGATAATGAGATAGAGAGAGAAAAGAGAGAAAGAGAAAGAGAAAAGAGAGAGAAAGAGGGGAGAGAGAGGAAGAGGCATCCCGGGGGGATGCCATGATGGGAAGGTCGGGAGAAGGGGGTGGCCCAGGGGTAGGAGTAGCGGGTGTTTAGGGGGTTGAGCGGGAGGGGTGGGGGACCGAGGGTAGGGGCGGTCGGGGATGGGGGCCGGGGTGCACGATGATGGGGAGGGGGGGCCCGGGAGGTGGGGGTGGCGGGGCGGGGGAGAGGGGTGCAATGACGGAGAGAGGCAGCCGAGAGGTGGGAGTGGTGGGGTTGGGGGAGGGGGTGCATAGTGATGGGGAGGGGTGGCCCGGGGATGGGGGGCGAGTAGGAAGAAGGGGGGCACGAAGAGGCAAGGGCGACCGGGGGGAAGGATGGGCGACATCGACTGGAGAAGGAGAGGGGCGGGGTCTCACCGATGGTGGAGGGCAGGGAGGGAGAGAGAGAGAGAGAAATAGAGCATACGGAGGATTTGAAAAATTTTAACTTAACCTATGGCAACGGTAACTTAAACTGCTGCCGTAGACCTATGGCAGCGATTTAAGTAATCATTGCTATAGATTAAAAATTAATTTTTACTTTAAATATTATATAATTTTAAAATTTAATATTTATCTTTATCATTCATTATCTAAATAATTATCATTAGAATGTCATCACAAAAGATCATCTCAATCCGATGGCCCTAGCTTCATCGATTAGAAAAATTTGATTTTGATGATGATGAACGATGATGCGATGATTTGATAGATGGAGATCTTTGATCGATTCAAAAATCTGTAACGATGATTTTGATGATATTTGTAGCATATTATAAAAGTTTCACTTCAATCGAATATCGTCATCATGATCATTTTAGTACGAAATAATTTCGATCGTTAAATTAGAAACAAGCGATCAAAGGACTAAATAATATTCGATTATGAGATAATTTTTTAGTTAAATGATCTTTGATATAATTTTAATAATTTTATACGATGATGATTGTAAAATTTTAATTATTTTTATATAAATTATTCATATTAAGTAGATATTATAAAAGCACGAGCATAACTATCAATGGAGTTTAAGAATGGTTATCAAGCGACGTATAGTTTTGGATCATTCATAGACCCATGAGTTAAATTTTATAATCATCACCATAAAAATGATTAAAGTAGTAGCCAAGATCATTTATGAAAAAATTATTTCATAATCGGATGTTATTTAGCCTTTTGATTGCTTGTTTCTCATTTAACGGTCGAAATCATTCCGTACTAAATTGATCATGACAACGATATTCGATCAAAGTAAAATTTTGATAGTATACTATAAATATCATCAAGATTATTATTGCAGATTTTTAAATCGATCGAAAATCTTCATTAATCAGATCATCATGTTATTGTTCGTGGTCATCGAAATTAAATTTTTCTAATCGATGAAGCTAGGGTTATCGGATCGAGATGATCTTTTATGATTGTTGGTGCAGAAATCCGTCGCCGCCGGAGGTCGCCCTTATCGAGGCCGCTGGAGGCCGCCGGGGACCTGCAAAATGAAGTCCCGTCCGGAACCGGTGGGGTGGTGGCTCCGGCAGGACCCTCCGACGGTCAAGTTAGTTTCCGACCAACAGTAATGGAGTGCTCGGAATGAGTTCCGGAGCTTAGAGATGTGGAGGAGAGCTTAGAGAGTCAAGAGTCCAGAGAGCTTAGCCTTAGTGTGTCGGGAGGGTCCTTGATATAGCGGAGCTTGATGGTGACAACTGCAGCCGCGTGCTGGCGGGCCGCTCGAGGTTCGGTGGAGTCAGTCTCACTGGCGCCGCGTGCGGCGGATGGAGGGTGACAGCCATCGCCGCCTGACAGTGGGTCGCTATCGCCCGCGGCGGACTGACCGATGGTGCGGCGGACTGACTGATGGTGATGGTTGCAGAGCTTGCCGAATGAAGGGATGAAGGCCTTCGTCGTGTGCCCATTTCGGAGGAGTTCGGGCTCCTGAAGAGGAAGATAGGAGGGAGTTCGGCTCCCATAGGCGTCTGGCGAGAGGTATGCAGCTAAGGCCCGTCCGCAGAAGAGTTCGGCAACTGAGAAGCCGCGGCTCGGCCGTCTGGGATTCGGCCGGCTGTTGGACTTGGGCTGAGGCTTGGACACTTGAGAGTTCGGTAGGAGCTCGGTCGGCCGAAGTTTGACGAGGGCGACCGCTGAGGAGTTCGGCCCAGTGACGACTGCTGAGGAGTTCGGGCTCCTGAGTGGCGACCGCTTGGGGATTCTACTAAAGCCCGTCGGCTGAGGAGTTCGGCCGCTAAGAGGACTTCATTGAAGCCCGGCCGCACGGGCTCGCCAAGGGTCGGTCCGAAGGAGTTCGGCTGCACGGGCTCGCCTGGGGCCGGTCAGAAGGAGTTCGGCCGTGGGATCCGAAGGAGCTCGGCCAGGGCTCGCTGAGAGGACTTCGGGCCTCGGCCTTCCTTGGGAAGTCCGAAGGAGTTCGGTTGCACGGGCTCGCCTGGGGTCGGTCCGAAGGAGTTCGGGAAGTCCGAAGGAGTTCGGCTGCACGGGCTCGCCTGGGGTCGGTCCGAAGGAGTTCGGCCGTGGGATCCGAAGGAGTTCGGCCAGGGCTCGCTGATTCGGCCTCTAGGCAGTTCGGCCGTGTTAGGGAGTTCGGCCTGGCGCCTGGCGCTGAAGCTCTTCAGCGGCTACTGGTTACATTGGGCTGAGCGTTGGGCCGGGCTTCGGCAGGAGCGGGATTTATCCCCAACAGTAGCCCCCCCACTCCCGAGTTCAAAAATTGAAGGAAGGGAGTACCAAAACAGGCGACTGCCGAAGTCTTCTTCCAGGCTCCGCATTTGTTGCAGCTGAAGCTCGGGGGAGGTCTCATCTCCAGCCAATATTGACGCCGAAGTTGAAGCTGAGGCTTGGGGGAGGTCTCATCCCCAGTCGATGTTTGGAGTTGAAGTGGGACTCGTTTCCAGCCAAAATTAGTGAAGCCGACGTTGAGGCCGGAGTCAATGTCGCCCCCCGTGGTCAGGGTCGGAGGTGACATTGCCTTCGCCTTCATCAACCGAAGTCGATTCGGGGGAGACCTCCTCTTTTGCAGTCAAGGTTATGATCGCTTGGGGGAGATCCCGTCTCCCGCTGATGCTGATACCGAAGTTGAAGCCGAGGTCTGAAGGAGACCTCGTCTTCCGCAGTGAAGCTTGCCGTAGACTCTGGGGCTCGGCCTTGGACCTTGCTCGCGTCAGGACGAGGTTCTCCTCTTGTTCCCAACGGGCTGTGGGGGCACATGGGGACCGTCGTCCTCGTCTCTCCCCCCATCCCGTCCTTGGTGGACGGGGCCTTTGACTTTGCTCACGCTAGGACGAGGTTCTCCTCCTGTTCCTAGCCGGCTGTGGGGGCACATGAGGACCGTCGTCCTCGCTTCTCCCCCCATCCCGTCCTTTGTGGACGGGGCCTTCGACTTTGCTCACGCTAGGACGAGGTTCTCCTCCTGTTCCTAGCCGGCTGTGGGGGCACATGAGGACCGTCGTCCTCGCTTCTCCCCCCATCCCGTCCTTTGTGGACGGGGCCTTCGACTTTGCTCACGCTAGGACGAGGTTCTCCTCCTGTTCCTAGCCGGCTGTGGGGGCACATGAGGACCGTCGTCCTCGCTTCTCCCCCCATCCCGTCCTTTGTGGACGGGGCCTTCGACTTTGCTCACGCTAGGACGAGGTTCTCCTCCTGTTCCTAGCCGGCTGTGGGGGCACATGAGGACCGTCGTCCTCGCTTCTCCCCCCATCCCGTCCTTTGCGAACGGGGCCTTTGACTTTGCTCGTGCTAGGACGAGGTTCTCCTCCTGTTCCTAGCCGGCTGTGGGGGCATTTCCGCTCGCTTTTTTTTTTTTTTTTTTTTTTTTCCCAGTGACCCTGAAACGATAGTGTCGAGCAACAAGGTTTTATTGAGGGAAACTACTGGTAGTACATTCTCAGGTTTTCTGAGTTCCAAGGTCGGGGAAGCGCTAGTCCTCCGAGCTCCTTTAGGCGATAGGTACCAGGTCGGATGACCTCTACCACTTCGTACGGACCTTCCCAATTTGGGACGAGCTTCCCTTGACTCTGGGGCTGGGAGACGGCTGCTCGTCGGAGCACTAAATCCCCAATTCTGAACGCCTTGCTTTTGACTCTGGAATTGTAATACCGAGCCACCTTCCGTTGGTAGGCGGCCATTCGGATGCGGGCTGCCTCCCTCTTTTCTTCCAGAAGGTCGAGGTTGGTCCTGAGGTCCTGGGGGTTGAGTTGCTCGTTGAAGCCTCACGATTCGAGCGGACGGGAGTTTGAGCTCGATCGGGATGACTGCCTCGGTGCCGAAGGCCAAGGCGAAGGGTGTCTCGCCGGTCGGTACCCTCTGCGTTGTTCGGTAT